>SBJP01000579.1:0-13077 GCA_014805705.1 Cucumispora dikerogammari
AATTAAAATAGTAAAAAAGATTTTTGTCTTTTTCTTATAAGATAATAAATAGATGTCTTAGTTTTACCGGCGAAACGGCGCTTTTAATTCACCGGCGAAACGGCGCCCAGCCAATAAACAAAAACAATTATAATGGCAAAGAACTACTAAACACAAAACTGCGACAAAATGATTTTAAAAGAAAAATAATGAATATATAACCAAACAAAATTTTTTTAAAACAGCTACAGCTAGACAGAATATCAAAAGAAGAAAGCTATTAAAAGCAGAATCGCGGCTGAGTTAAAGAGTGCTTGAAAGCTTCAAATAAGTAGATTCAATGTGTATTGTTGAAGTATATAAAATAACAGTTGCTTTCAAAAAAAAACGAAAAGATTTTTAAGATAAAAGATATAAAAAAACGCAAAGTATAAATGATCGAAGCATGATTTTATGTGTAAAAAACGACGCAAGAGTCTAATTAAACTTATTATATCTTTTCTTTCGAATGTAAAAAGATGTGTTGTTTACCCCAGACAAGAAATACTTTAGAAAGAAAAAGCCAAAATAAACAAACATACTATCATATGTTCATTTTTCCAGTTTTCCTTGTATTATGTGTAAAGATTTGTAATATGAAATGGTTAGAAGCAATTGAACTATCTCAAAAAAAGTGTGTGTTTATATATAGTTGTTTTATCCCCTGAAAAACAATGATCACCTTTTACATACTACTACTTTGTTGTGTATTTCAGATAGAAAATTAAGATAAAAAAGGCGTTTTATTGAATATAGTACAAATCAGTGAAGAAAATTGCACCTCAATATTTATTTAAATCGAGAGTTTGTCTAGGAGAAAACGAGTTTTTTTTAACATGTAATCGCTTCTCTTTCTGTCCCGATTGCCTGTTTTTTAAAGCTTGCGTTTTTGAAGTATAACATCTATACCTTCATTTTGTTAACTAATTATTTTGCTGCTCAAAAAAGAAAGTATGTTCAGTAAATTTCCAGATGTTTATAGATTTCGTTTGCAATTTGATATTCATCTATATATACTGGTTAGATGTGTATTTACATAGCAAGCCGAAAACACACTATATTTACTGACATAATTGTATTTAATCAAAAAAACTTTTTTCTTTTTTATAAAACTAATAATAACACATGTTTGTTCTAAATATTAGTACACAAGTGAAAAAGTCTTTTTATCCATCGGGCACACTCTAATTTTTATTCATCACCAACGCCGCACTAGACAATATTTCTTTTACATCTCGTCATTATATCATATAAATCATCTGTTTTTGTTTTTTATTGGAGATTGCGCTCATGTATTTTATGGGATCTCTTTCAGCCCCGTGAACGCAGGTTTTTCACTCTTGCTTTAGTACATACATATATAAAAAATCAACTGTATAATAAAAAAAACAAATAAGAACTTTAATAATCTTATCACAAAAAGTTAGACTTAAAATCATCGTCGTCATCACCATTATAACCATCTAATAAACACTTCAAGTCTGTATCAGGATCCGGTTCTGTAGTTTTCATTTTACCTTTATTTATATTAGATGTCGTATCCGGACACATAGGATAGATTCTTGCATTAGGAGGAGCGTAAATATATTTATTATCTTTTTTATTTTTAGTATCGTGTGTGTTTAAGGTGTATTCGTGTGTGAATATATTAGTATTATCACCATCTATACTAGGATTATACTTATTATAAGTAGAATATTTACGATTAAATATTTCATCATCAGGGCTGGTATATAAATCATTTGGTAAATTTTTATTATTAGTTGGATTAAGACGTGGAAGAGGGGCATAATTAAAGTTCATATTATTATAGGTAGAATGATTAGAATCATTACCAATGGCTTGAGATATTTCGTAAAATCTGTTTTCTATTTCTTTGTATGTAGGAAACTTGGGCGTATTTCTGTTGTTTAATTTATCAGCTGATGAAGAAATATTATTATCCAGTAAATAACTATCAATCGAAAGAGAATTATCTTCAGAATTAATATCCTTATAAACAGCCACACTAATAATAATACCAGGATATTTTATGTTAGAAATATGCATCTCTTTGTTGTCTGAATGTATTATTTTTAAATGAGAAGGCAAAGATTCTATGAAGTCGTGTTCTTCCATGGAAGATAATTTTTTAATATATTATAAATAATAAGAATAAAAACAATATTTGATCTTTTAACACCTACCTTCCAGATTGCTTTTTAATTTTATTTAGGTTGTTATATAATCTATTTTTGACATATTAAGTTTAATCCAAAACTTAATCTACTATTTAAATATATAAAATAAAAGGTACAGGTTACACACGTATTAGGAGATACCCTTTGAGGTTGATAAGTTAAGTGATTCATCGGGTAAACTCATCGTCTCCGGTTACTTGCAACTATACAACGTATATTCCCATAGCGCGTTTTATAAAACAATCATAGCATTCACCATTATTCATTTATCTGTAAGATAAACACCATAATATACCTCCCTGTACTGCCACCAACCCAATTAACAGCCCGCCAATTCCAAAACCATTTATATTTCTTAAAAACGGATACGGCCATTTTCTATCCTTATATTTAACATATAATGCGATTAATAAGTAAACCACATTTATGCACCAAATTATTATCAGCTTAGAAACAAACCTTTTCTTTTTAGTACCGCTATTCTCTTGTCTATTATAATGATGTAAATAATACAAATAAGAGATAAGTCCACTAATACAAACAGGCGATATATGCAAAATTGTGTCAATAAAATAAGCGGGATTTTTTATCGCTTCACTCCCCATAATTAATTTTCTATTGATAAAATAAATGGGCCAAAATGTTAAAGTAATAAATAAATTTATGCTCAAAGTTATTTTATGCGTAATTATATTTATATTATTTATTATGCGCTTTATAAAAAAGAAATAATTATGCTCATTATAATTAAAATAACATAAAAAATAATTAAATAATACAAAAGAAAAATATAAACAACCCTGAATTGCAGTAATTGTTCCACAATAAACTGTATAATATTTTAAATTTGGTAAGGTCTTTTCTGCTTCAAGTTTGAGACGATGCGGAGATTTATGAATATCAGATAAACAATATAGTAATAAACACAATGATATAAATAATAATAGTAAAATGATTCGAGTTTTATTATTTATATTTGTCTCAGGCATAACAGTATTAGTCACGTAAGAATGTTTAAGTGTAGAGGTTTCAAAATTATCTTCTTTATTTTTTTCTTTTTTAATTTTTCCAATTTTATTTTCATCCCTTTTATTATTATAATCAAGTATTAAAACATCAGCCATTATATTATTATTTATACTATTGTTCTTATTATTTATGATTTCATTTTCATAAAACGTTGGGTGGTTCCCATTAGTCATAGTGGGGTGTTTAGTTTTCTATTTTTAATTAATTATAAAAATTTATATAGTAATTAAGGAACTTAGGATTTTATTCTTATTTTTTTCTTTAATCAATATTTTCCTAAATATTTTGATAATAACAAAATGGTAAAAATTTGCTCGTGATTTTTTTTAATTTTCATTGTTTTATTACATAATAATATGAGATATGATAAGTAATTATGAAAAAATTCATGTTATGGAATAATTTAAATAAAAAAAGTTATTAAAAAAATTTTTTTTCTGTAAATAAAGAATCAGTAGTTGCAATTAAAGGTACAGAGTTTTCGATCGGTATGGTTGGTTTCTGGCCCACATGCTTAGTTTCTCGTCAAAATAATCGATTTATTAGTCAAAATGGTTAGTTTTCAGTTCAAAATGATTAGTTTTCAGCTCAAAAAGATTTTTAACATAAAAAAAAATACTTTATTCATTAATTGTCAATTATTGCTTTTCTTTAAACACAGCGGCAGATATTTTCTAGTCTATATCTATAATAATTATTACAGTAGATACTTATAAGCAAACAGAATTTTTTGTCTATTAAATCTAATAAAGTTACTTCATTGTACAGGTTCAAAGCACTAATCAATTGCTTTCATTGAGAAAACATGTTCTCAATCGAATTAAGAAAAGATGTTTTTGAGAAAGAAACACTACTCTATGGTCAATATTGAATATTTTCTGTGTAATCGCTGCCGCTTGATGAAAATTGAATTGATTGTTTTTTTTTAAAGAACAAGTTTGTTGAAAATACTAGGATCTGTTTCACAAAACCTTTTCAAAAAAGAGTGCTAGCCTTTTATTGAATATTTATGTTGTTGGGCCTGGTGATATTCCGGTTTGTGATTCGGGCGATAATGAGCAGATGATTAAAAAAATTACGTCACTGAGCCAAAGAAGCGTTGCCCCTTCTAATAATTGAATACTTAAAACCCCCTCTAGTAAAAATAAGTAATAATGATGAAGCGTTCGGCTTAGAAATAAAATAGAAGAAATAGAAAAAATAGAAAACAAACAGTTTAATGAGCTACAGGGTCAATTAAGTTTCATTTTGGATCTTTTAAAAATGAATAAAGAAAACTAAATATTTTTTATTTATTATTATCAAATATAAAATTGTAAACCTACATTATACTTTTTACCATATTTATCTCATTCATTTCAGACCCGTTTACTACTCTTTTTTGTAATTTTTCGAATCTATTTTTTAACAACACAAAGACATTTTCAACCACAACTCGTTGCTTTTCTTAATCTCGACTCTTCTCGAGAGTTAAAGAGTCCCTCTGCGTCTAATTTACAGTTTTTATATTTCTAAAGACCGATAATGCAGTATATTCAAGAACAAAGTACTATCCATTTTTATTCACAATGTTATCTATCATTGACTTTAGACTCCTTACTCGACAAGCCCTTGCAGCAGAGAGCAATTTATTATTTATCTATACTCTACTAAATCTTTTAGACGAATCTACTAGACAGATCAAAACCAGAAAGAAATAACCCCCTCTATTGTAGCAACTGAAGATATAAGTACGTTAGCAAGCTATTGGAATGCGAGTTTCATCTATTGCTGAGTTGGCATCTTTTTTCTTTCTCATCTCTGCAAATTACCCGTCAGGCTCTCATGTTATGCAGAACGAAAAAATATACTGTCTCTGTGAGATAACTAAGACACAAACCTGTATATCTCGATTACATATCTGTTATTATTTGTCTTAGGGATTCTGAATAGAGACCAGAGTTATTTAAACGAACATCACTGTGATAGATAATACACGGTCAGAGATGTTTTTAATTTAGTCTTTCCAGCCTTCCTATAACCCAGCATGCATTCAATGCTTGCCAAAATATTCTCATCAGCTTAAATGCGTGAAAAAAAACAGGCTTCATCTCACGTTCTAGAGATTGACTCAAACTTCCGAATAGAAGAACTTCACAGTTTCACTGCTACTATCTGAGGAGAACAGAACATCTTCAACAAACTCGGGTATAGATCTTTTTATTATTTATATTATTGATTTTTCACGCTAGATGTATTATTCGATTTTTAAATTTTTATTATGTATAAAGAATGAGACATAATTTTCTGAAGCAGATCTTCTTTATATATAACAAACTAGCTAAATTTCTTATATATAAAAAAACGTTTTGTTATATATCAAGTCTGGGGACACGAAATAAATATAAAAAATAGCTTTTTACTATATAATAGAAATTTAAATTTGTTATATATAAAAAGCACATTTATTATATATAATGCATGGGAACAGGCTTATTGTTCAGTGCTAGTATGATCGATTAGCGAAATATTATGACCGCTGTTTGCTTTACGAGATAGTCGAAGAAGCCTTTGCAAGAGTGATGTTTAAGAAATATATCAGTTTGCTAAAACGCTAATAGCTAAAAGAAAAAACTAATTGAATAGTAAAAAGAGAAATAGTTTTTTTGTAGAAACGATCTGCGATCCATAAGCGGATTGCTCGTTGAAGTGATTGGTCAGGGTACTGTACACTTTTATCGATATTATTACAATATATTTTCTTTAACAGTACGATAGTTTTTGAATTTTGAAAAGTATATATATAGATTTCTCAAAACGAAACAAATAACACATTGTTTACTACTCTAGGATTTCGTTGATTCATTATACGTGTTGGCACTAAGCGCGTTGAAATCAAGTGGGCGAAGCAAAATAAGTCATAATCGAGCGACAAAAACACTAAGATCTTTATTAACATCATATTCATCTACATTTATGTGAAGAAAATAAAATGTCGATTTTTGTTTTTTAATATCGATAAGCATATTAAGGCAATTTATAGGCACCAAATAAATTTTTTTTTGTTTATTTATTATTATAGCAAGATATTATATATATACCCCAACATTAATAAATATAAAGTACGAAATACTCAAGCGACTTTTCGAAAAATAGCCCTCTTGAAAGATGTTATCTTTATTCATTAAACCGAAAGATATATGATCTGTTTGACTTATTTGTCACAAAAGATGTTTTCTAAAAAAAAAATCAAATAAAGAAAGATCGCTTATAGGCGTTACATCTGTGTTTTCATGTTTAAGACTTAAATAGCCATAGTTTATGTTTTTTATATTCTAACTGTAGTCTGTCAAAAACACGCTGTCACACTTCCCCTTTGTCCTTTTTTTTACTGCAACCTGTCTATTTGAATAGAATGTGTGATATACAAACACAAAACATTAAGCAAAAAGCTTAGCATTTATTCATCATATTCATTGTTACAACTAGTTTTTAAGTGTAATTAAACAAACGACAGTCACTCAAACATACACTTATGGGAAAATATTACTAATAAAAAGCGACATAAATAAAAAGTTTGACCATAAAAAACATCTTAAAAAAACAAAAAGCCCTGCTCTTTTTCTAGTTAAATGGATAGAAAAATCTTTTGATACTTTTCATTCCATATAATACAACTGTATTTTTTATATAAATTTCGAAAAGATCTACCAAAAGACATTCCACACTATAGAACAAGCTTAAAGATGACCTATATATTGTTCAAAGAAAACGAAACTCCTTAATAAAAATATTATCGAAGTATTTTTTCAAATTTTGTTAAATGTCGTCGTTCATAAGCAATTTAAACGCTTATCTGGTGTAGACTATATTCTGTATAAAAATTTTCATGTATAAATATTTCTAGAAGTTTATTATTGATCGCTTGAAAACATATTATCATATACACAGATTTTTTCAGCTTAAAAATCTGTGGTTTTAAGAGTTCTTTATTACAAAAATACGCTTGTGTCGATATATTTGTATGCGCTTGAAGTTATATAAACAAGGCAAATTTTTTTTAGCATTTGTTTGGTTAAAAAAATATTTTTTTTCTTGTATATATTCGCTGCATTAGCGTTCAGACATTAGATTTTATGAAACCAGCTTGTTAAACTTTAGGAAAGCTCGTTACTTGCAAAATTTAGCAGACTTTTTTTTTTTAATGTGTATAAGATTAAAAACTAATTTTTTTTACTCACATAGCCGAATCGTTAATGTTTTTTATATATATTAGTTTATACTGCATCAATAGTTCGCTTTTTGAAAGATTATAAGCTCAATAATGCACATACTCAGCTTAACCTTTACTTTATTATTGCTTCGAAAGAAATGAAAAGAAATTGAGTACTTTAAGAAACTAAAAAATCTGCGTTTAAGCTCATAAGACTTTTTTATTGAGAACAAGTAACAGCAATTAAATATTTTAAAAACTTTGTAGTCTACTAAAAGTTCTTGGTTTTATTAAAACAGAACAATAGTTGGTACTGTTAAATTTAGTTTTTATAAGAATATTTAAATGAAATAAAAACGTTTTTGAGTAAATTTTTTTATTTATTTAATGCTAAAAAAACAATGTCTTTCTAGTATTTATAAAGCGTTCAGACTACATTGAATGCCAGTGTTAGTTATAGAGTCTATTATAACGAGGCAATGGCATTCAATATAAACTGCTTGTTTTATAAATGCTAGAAAGACATTATTTTATTTATTTAATGAGACGGTCCCCAACGCCGCGAATCGACTCAACATTGCGATCTTTTGTTTTTATTATATTAAATATACCTTATTAGCGATATTGATTATGAGACACTAAAACCGCGGCATATACTTTAAACCGCTGCACTGGGTTTTTTTATATAAACAAGTTTTTAAATACAACTTATAGATTCAAGTTTAACTATATACTATATTATATTACATGTAAATTCATATTAGCGAAATTTACAGAAAAAACCGGGCAGTCGCGGGAATCGAGCGCGTGAAACAAATTCTTAAAACAATCGATTTAAAACTCACTATCTGCGCTAAACGCGCCCATACATAGATATTATACAATATATATAGACATTTTTCTTATTATATATAACTGTGTATAATATACGAAAAACTATTCAATCCAAGTAAAATGAATATGAAAATCAGTTGAAAAAGTGTAGAATAATCAAATTTTTAAAGTAAATATTTTCTAGAACTTTTTTACAAATTTTTAATATATTAAAAAAACGAAAAAAAAACGAACAGAAAAAATTTTGAAAAAACAATTCATTTTTTAAAATATATTAAACTCCTATTAAATATCAAAAAAAATTACAAAGAAAGTTAGAAAAACATTTCAACAAACAAAATATTTAATAGGTGATACGTAAAGTGCGATCGAATGTTTGCGCGCGATTAAAATAATAAAACAAAAAACAAAGTTTTTTTAATGTTTATAAAAAAGGTAGATAATAATGAATGCCTTTTCTTCTTGATAATAGACTCAACAAAATGGAAAGACATTCATTATATTCTGATCTTTTTATAAATTTTCGTAAAAAAAAAGTTATACAAAAGAACATAACAAATCTCTGTGTTTCATTCAAGGTGTTTTTTATTTAATTTTTTTAATGTTATAATACTAATAATAATATTCCAGAAAGGTTTATCAAGTTCGTCGATTAATTAAGCTTGAGACTTTTTCTTCAAAAAAACACTATTTTAATGAAAAAAAAACGCTTATTTTTTAAATGTAACTTAGGAAACAATCACCAACGTCTTTTGAAGAATTAAATAAAAGATTAAAAGCGCTCTTCTTACCCAAAAAGAAACTGCTCTTATTATACTTTGATCAGTACCTCGCTTGAAACTAACAAATATGGGGATATCGAATAAATTCATATATTGAACAGGAAAGTAAAGTTAAAAATAAATAAAATTTATAATAAAAAATATTGATTTTTTACTACATTAGAAACAAGAAGTACACCAAAAACACCATAAAACAAGCAACTAACCGTAGGTTGCTGGGTTTACCGAACCCTGCTACCAACCCAAATATATAATAAATAGAAGAAATCAACATTAGAATATGACATACTATTTTTCTTTTTCTACAGCCGACATGAGTCTTAGCTTTATTATTTTGGGTTTCTTCATTGGAAAAAGACGGAACAACGACCGGTTTTTTCTTTTTTTTATCTTATCTTTTGAAGTATGATCTTGATAGGGTTGTTCACTCTTAATATGACATTGGTTCTTTCCAATATGTCATTGTTCACCACTAATATGCCACTGTTCATCTTTAATATAACATTTTTCATAGCTAGTATATCATTTTAAAAATAAACACACAAAAATTCGTAAAAGTATTTTTAAAAATAAAATTTTAATTAATTCAATTTTTTTCAATGTATATTGTTAAGAAAATAATATTAGATTAAGTAAAGTTCTTTTTTAAAAATATTTTTATGACTTTTTGTGTGTTTATTTTTAAAATGATATACTAACTATGAACAATGTCATATTGGGGGTGAACAATGTCATATTAGAAAAGAACGTTGTCATATTAGGAAAGAACGTTGTCATATTAGGAAAGAACGTTGTCATATTAGGGAAGAACGTTGTCATATTAGAGAAAAACGTTCTCATACTAGCATTGACAATGTGATACAAGCTATAAATCCCTGTAAAAACTACGTAGTATTAAATAGTAATATCAGAACAACCTGTGATTTTTTATAAATGTCTTGTGTTATATTTGTTTTGTCAAAGCTGTAAATGCAAAGAAAAGAGTTTTTGTTCAAGCAGTTTTTAATATAAGTAAAAACCTTTTCTTTATCATATTTTAACTAAGATATGAGGTATACACAAACTGTATATCATCTAAAAAAGCGTTTATATTGCTTATATAAATTAACTCAGCTCTTTTTTGTGTCTTACATGAATATGTGTTTTTTTTAGAAAAAAAACATCAGTTAGTGCATCTAGAAACCTGTCTATTGTTTATTCCTACTTTTTCAAACTTTTATACAATTTAGATCACACGGGGCAAACAAAAGTTTTTATATTTTTTTTTGCTAGATTTTTAGTTCTGCTACAAAAAAGACTTTGTTATTTTCGACAAAAAAAACGCTTTATTTTTTATTGTTTTTCAATATAAAGGGCTTAAAGTCGTTTATATTTATATAAATGTTTATGTCTCTTATCAAAAACACATCAGCTGTTTTCTCCAGTCGATTATATACTACAGATAAAGAGTTTAAGCGATAACATTTTTTTGTTCAACAAAAGAATTATATAAAAACAATTAACTCGTGGTTTTTATAAATGAAAAAAGTCAAGCTTGTTGAAATCTTCTTTTATGAAAAATTAGAAGAATTTCGAAACGAACAGTTTATGTTTATAAACTTACGGGTTTCTATATATCTCAAGTTGTAACATTTAGGTCCAATCTGACTTTTATGTCGACTGGTCAAACATCTCTTAATCTATTTAGTTTAATACTGTACTGGTTCTTGCTTGTTTTTTATGAAGTATGTTGTCTTTTATAAAAATATAAAAAAACAATTAAAAAACATTCTTTTTTAATCTAAGCTCCAACGAAACCACTTTCATTTTTTTAATCAAAACACGACACCTTTTCAAAAAAAGCTCTAACTGTAAATATCGTGTTTGTAGACTCTTATTTTTTAAAATGTTCTTCTTTAGTAGTGATGAAACTTTTGAATTAGTATAAAATATACTGCTAATCATTCGTTTTCTTAAATAAAAATATTCAAAGCTATCTATATTTTTTAACGACTTCTATTATATTTATTGTCATCGGCTGTTTTGTTAGTCCCTCTTTCGGGGGAAATAGAAAGAGCGGAGAAGGAGTTGTGTGACTAGCAAATTGTTTTTTTTTGTAACAATTATATTATATTAAACACCAATTGAGTAATTCGAAAAGTTAACCACTTGCCAATCTGAACTTGCTTTCATCGTTTCTAATTTTAAAGAACAAGAGCTGAACTATTCGGGCCTAAAGAAATAGAATTCTAATTATTTATTATCAAAAATAAGTAAAAAAATAAAAACACTATAAAAAAGCCATATGAAAATAAAAAAATATCAAAATCTAAAATCAACGACATGAAAAACATTAAAAAAAACGACCCGAAAGAATTTTAAAAAAACAACTTGAAAAAATTGCAAAAAAAAGCGAACTAAAAAATTTTTTAAAAAAAACGGCAAATAAAAATTATAAAAAAAACGACATGAAAAAATTTTAAATAAAACGTGTTAAAGAATTTTCAAAGAAACAAGTTCAGTTTTTCAAAAAACACGATATAAAAATTTATTGTCTCGAGCCGTAATTGTTGTCCCCCCCACTATCACCCAGCACTTAATATAATATTAAATACATAAAGAGAAAAAACAAAACGGCCGATGACATTTATTATTAAAACTTCAATATTAAATTCTATAGAAGCTATTCGGCAAGATTTGTAAATAATATTTTGTGACAGATAACATATCACTTGGTTCTAAAGAGATTTTTTTTGTAAGACCAAAAATAGTATTTCTCGTAATTTTCGAAAAATCTTTGTTTTGTGTTCTTTTCGGTCTGTTGCTTAAAACCATGTTTTTTCGATTTACAAAAATCAAACTTTTTTAAGCGAGATTAAGTGTTAAATTCGAATAATAAACTTTTGACTCTTAATAATAATGTATATATGTATTTCACTTTTACTGCATCCTTTCAACTAAAAAAAACAAATACTCTTTTTTTGTTTTTATTGAAGCATTACAAAAAACACATACGACATTTTTTTATTTTTACAACAAAATCCCATAAATGCACACAAGTGTTTTATTTTTTTATATAGTTCATTCGCTTTTTTTCCTCCTCAAACAATTTTCACTGCAAAAAGAATATATGGCCGCATACTTAACAGTTCAATCACCAGAGGGCAGGGTCCCAACATAGTTTTAATATACAGAAGTATATTTCTTTTTCTCACTTTTTATGTATGTCTTTTTTTTATAGACACAATTTTATAAAATCTAGTGTCTTTTTTAATTCTCGTTTGATTTATGTCCGTGGCCTGTTTTCTTATATTCTTTTATCTGCTAAAAGTGTATATTTTTTCTTTCGAGAAAAGAAAATGTTAAATAAATGTTTTTTTCTGCATTGTTTATACACATTTGTTATTTTCGATTTCCTAAATATGGTTTTATCTAGCATGTAATGTATATACATGAGCTGTATGTCAAGAAAAGACTTTTATAATGGTGTTTTAAAATCGGTTAAAAAAAATACTTTGTTTTTATAAAGAATATCATTAAAGGAAAACGTTTCTTTGAGAACATTAGATTTAATAAATCTTGTTTTAGCCTTCTTCATACAAATAAAACACGCTTCTGAATGATAAATATCGAGCTGTAATAAGTCGTATTAGAAGTGGCGGAATAAACAAAAAAAAACTTTGTCGGTTAAAGGGCTTATTAGCTAGAGATAAAAAAACATTGTTTTATATTTATCTACGACACAGAATAACTTGATTTAATGAGATATCTGTCTTACATTAAATTCTATTTATCCAAAAGTCTTTGAATAAAGAAACAACAATCTTCCTGGTAGTAAAATAGGTTTTATGTTTTTTATACATGTGTTGTTTAAACTTCTAAATTCGAATTTCCTGCTGTTGCTGCAAAAACAGATTGTTTTTTTTGATCTTGATATGTTTTCTTTGACAACTAGTGAGTTTGATTTTTCCCTTTATATTCTTAATAGTTTTAGGGTTTTTTTTAAAACTACGCAAAAAATTTTTTTTCTTAAGAATCTACTCGTTGTTTATCTCATCCCCCC
>SBJP01000580.1:0-13069 GCA_014805705.1 Cucumispora dikerogammari
CTTAAAACACGTTTATAAGCGTTCGGATATTATTATAGACAATTGGAGGGCTTATAGCGGAGTGTCAAGGT
The DNA here is from genome assembly GCA_014805705.1 of Cucumispora dikerogammari. Lineage (NCBI taxonomy): Eukaryota > Fungi > Microsporidia > Cucumispora > Cucumispora dikerogammari. The sequence goes on from SBJP01000580.1 coordinate 72, forward strand.
TTTTTCCTCAGATAAAACAACAGGCCACGAAAAAAGTTTCGTGTGTCCTGAAAACCTTTTAATACACACTCAAACAAGAGAGTCTATGTGAGTAAATAAAAAAAGAAAGTAAAAACCTATGGAGCGAACATAAAGAAAAACCTTGACTCGTTAATTTTAGAGATAAAATAAAAAAGACACGAAGAAGATATTTTTTCGAGAAATTCGCACACTATATCGGATTTATCACGTCTTAATGAATCTTTTTCTGCTACTAATTTTTATTTTTGAGCTGAAAAAGGGGGGGAGTAATACCAACTTTAGCCAAATACTTTGTTCTATGAAAAACTTAAATTTTTTTTTAAAACCGTAATTTTATAAATATTTTGGTCCGGGGATGTAGCATGAAAATCGAGATTAAACTTTTAAATAGAATTTTTTTTATATACAATTTTGTTTAAGTAGCCTCGCATAAAAATTGGGATTAAAAAAAGAGGCTAGGAATTTAATCAATTAATAAAGTAAATTTAGCTGATCTGATTTTTTTAAAAAATGTTTTCATGAAAATCAGATCACCTAGAATTCTCTTTTAAAGTAAATAATATTCTGGCCTTTTTTCTTAATCCCAATTTTCATGCGAGGCCACTTAAACAAAATTGTATATAAAAAACATCTCCATTTAAAAGTTTGATCTCAATTTTTATAATTATCCGATTTTCATGCAACATACGAAAAACCTGAATTTTTCAAAACCATAAATTCAAAAAAATAATTTAGTTCACTGAAAACTCAAAGTTTTTTCAAAATCTTAATTTTAAACAAGAAATATAGTCTACGAAAAACCTATGATTTTTTCAAAACCTCAATTTCAAAAAAATATTTTGGTTCACTGAATACCTAAAATTTTTTTAAAACTCTGATTTCAAAAAAACGTTTGTGTTTGGAGTTTTTATTTTCTTCATGTTTTATTTACAAAGAATAATGACGTTAGAAAGATGTAAATTTTTAGAAAAATTGTTTAGAGAAATCGTAGTTTTAAAGCTTTGTTGGGAATAAAGATGTTTTTTTTGTCTACACTACAACTAAAATATGTCTTTTGACTCTATTACTAAATGACAGGTTGAGAAAAAACGTTTTTTTGATTCTATACTTGTGTTTTTTAAAGTAGATTACACATGACAGCAGATATGTTCTTTGATTATTGCTTTTTTGTTATAAAAAATTATAGAAAAGTCTTGTGAGAATTCGATTCGCTTTAATCTGTTATTTTGTGTGTTTTTATTTTCTTTATTTTAATAAACGGAAATCCACAAAAGTTGAATTAAGAGTCTTTTTCTCGCGCCCCTATAGCGTTTTTGCAGTAAAAACTAATCTAAAAGCAAGAAAGATCTAATTCTTTTTTTTTCGTTCATTTTTTTTAATTGTGTCTTTTTTTTGAAACCGTTAGAAAATATAAATAGCGGGAATAATTGCGAGATTAAAGTTTTGCTTGTTTTTGAATACAGACAATAAAATCAAGTTTGAAACATTTTAAATCGAAAAAACTAAATATGTTTTCAATTGTCTATGTTTTTCTGCTGTTGTTTTATCTATTTTTATATTGTGTTTTGTTGTTTAATATATTGTTTTTTCACTTTATGCTTGTTGTTTTCTTTGTTTATAGACTTGTATGTGGAATAAAACAATTTTTTCTAATTTAACTTTTTGAGTTATTTTTTATTCACTTTTTCAGAAAACTTACTGAAATAATTACCACCTATGAGACGAAACAGCGCAAGCAAAAAGCATCAAAATGTCCACATAATAGGGACTTACGTGTAAAAAAAAGAATTAAATACAAAAATTGCATGTTTTTTTGTAGCTAAAAAAGAAATGAAAATTGTCACTAAACCATGCAAGAAAAGAGAGAAAATCAAAACTACGAAGTTTCATCGCAAAACGGGGCACAGCAAACACTGTGCGATCAGCTGCAGATAAACATTGGGCTCAGAGATAAGTTCTTTTATAATTGCTCAAACTGTGCAGAAAATGTCAGTAAATGTTTATTGTTCGCTCGCTCGAGTTGCCGAGATCTGCTGTAAAAGGTATGGTTCAGAGATTCAAGATAAGGGCAATTTGGAAAATTTAAAACGAGGAGTAAACAGAAAAACGAGACTTTATAGACAGCAAAAACAGCAGATAATCGCTTTGATAAGTGAAAATTTCTTATTAATTCTCAGACAATTAGTAACAAAGATAAAAGACACTTTTTTTATAAATGTATTGAAGTCTACGATTGATTAGTTTTGACAGATTTTTATTGCACTGTTAAGTCTATTGTCTCTGTAACAGCTGCTAAAAATAGCGAAAGCACAATAGCTACAAGAAAAAAACGCGCTAGTACGTTTAAGTCTCTTGAATCAAAAATAGGAGACAGAAACATTGTGTCCATAAACGAGGTTAATTTTTTCGTCTTCATTAGTCCAAAAAAAAAAACTTAAACTAAGAAAATCTTTGACTTATTTAGCTGTAGCGAGAGCTAAAACGAAAAACATCACATATGTGGTGTCATGCTCCGTGGCGATATGGTATATAAAAAAATTAGAGACACAGCCTTCAATGAAGAAGCTTTTAAAGTACCAATATTAAAAATAAAAACTCGTTGTTTAGAAATTGAGCTGTTTAATTCAAACCTCGTGTGCGATAACGCGGGAATCTTCCTCTACAGAACCATGATTATATTTTTGGAAGCTGCTGGTGTTAAGAGCGTGTATTTATTTTTTTATTTTTTTTCTCAACTCTATCAAACAAATCTTTTATGTATATAAAAATGTAGTATACAGGTCAAAAGTCAAATTTGAGCTACAATTAAAAGTACTTATGGGCATTTGATTTAACAATATACTGCGAAGCATTGTGATAGTGCTTATATTCATATGTTTCGATACGTGATTTGTGCAGAAAACGCAAAAATTTTCTTATTGTAAAAGTCTTTTTAGTAAGCTTTTTTTATATCTTAATTTCTTTATACAAATGTAAAAATTAACATCAAGTCACAAAAAAAACATTTTTATACTATAAAAGATGTCTCGTAAGAGAAAACGATACTAGAGTGTTTATTTTTGCTTAAATACGCACTTGATAAAATTCGTTCAAAACAAAAATAAAATAAAAGATTTTTTAAAGCATTGTTTTAAATTAAAAAAAACGCCAGAGAATGTTTCTGGAGATGTTTTCAAATGAATTGATACATACACTCAAGAGTCACTTGAACTGTTAGCTTTTTTGCTTTTGTTCGTTTTTTTTGTTTTGTTTGAAATTTTGAATAAACCAAAATCTAACATTTTCTTTTGAAAAATACAATCAACTTTTAAATGAAAACATACGAGTGATAATTGTTGTACAAATTAAGTTTTTTCGTTTAAAATTAAAATCGTTAATAGACGTTAGTTTGTTTTTTAACTCGAACTTAAAAGTTTTTTAATTTTAGAAAATATTTAAAAAATAAATTTAATCTTTAATTGCTTAAATCGATATAACAAGTCTTTTTGCGATTACGAAAGAAAAGTTTAATAAAGATTTTTTGTTTAAATTTTTCAAATAACAATTAATCTATTTCTAAACTAATTTTTTTGATTGTTTTTGCGAATCAGTATTTTTTTTGATACTAAAGTTTTGAAAAAATTTTAGGTTTTCAGAGAACGAAATTTTTTTTGATTTTAAGATTTAGAAAAAAATTTAGATTTTCAGTGAATTAAAATATTTTTTCGAATTTAAAATTTTGAAAAAATATTGGGTTTTCTGATGACCAGGTTTCTTGTTTGTTTTCTGAATTTGCAAAAGTTTTAGGTTTTCTGTGGACCCAGTTTCTTGTTTGTAAATAAGATTTTAAAAAAACCTTAGTTTTTCAGCGAACTAAAATATTTTTTTGAATTTAAGCTTTTAAAAAACTTTAGTTTTTCAGCCAACTAAAATGTTTTTTTGAATTTAAGCTTTTAAAAAACTTTTAGGTTTTTCTTACTGAAATTTTTTTAATTTATGGCTTTGAAAAAATTTTTGGTTTTTCGTGAACCAGATGTTTTGTTTGATTTTTAAATTGAAAAAGATGAAAACTTTTTTTTTGATTTTTGAAATCTCGCTATTAATCGAGAGCCCTTTAATTACATCTATATATGATATGATACGTTCTCGACTTAGAAGTTAAAAAAGTTAGTATAATATCCGATAAATAAAAAAAATTTAACGAAAAAAACGAAAAACAAACGCAACGAAAACAAGGAAACGAAATAAAGCAAACGAATAATAGTTGATGTTTGAGCAATATATTAAAAAAAATTCTTTATTTATAATAATAATAAAATATGTTAAGAATAAGACGTAACTCTTCAATCTAATAATTGTTACACCAGACACACATTCATTATATTTAAAAATTTAACTATATTAAACAAATAAAAAAAACCTACTCTTCATCAGGTCGTATTTATAAATTAAACTATATAGGATACGCTTTAGCCCTTAGACTTTAATGCGAATTATATATATTCCATATATAAAAAAACAACAAAACAAACAACGAATTGAAAACTAATAATTGTTAAACACCACGGACACGCGCTTCTTTCTCTTTTTCTTTTAAAGATTTAACAATACTAAATAAATATAAAAAGCATTTTTTTGATCAGAATTTGTTTCTGATAGATTAGAATATGTAGGATAGTAGATGAACAGATCAAAATGTTTATTGTGATAAGTGATAAATAAAAACTTGGATTCGCAATCACATCGATATTGTGTCAAGGAGTCGAAGTTGAGCAAAAGACAAAACTTTTCTTAATATATTTAATAGCTTCACAGGTTCGTTATATATGTTGTGCACTGATTATCAGTATTGATAATTAATGTGTAAGTATATAAGTAACGAAAATAAATTGATTAAACATGGTGTTTCGTAAAACAACTTCAGAGTCTACTTTTCTGCTTTATCTAAAAACGATACTGAACTAAGAGAATCAAAAGTCATTGATATAGCCAAATTATCTCTGTCTTAATCAAAAACGTATACAGACTAGTAAACTAAATCAAACGTGATTCCAGAGATCAGGTTACTTTCATAAAATCATTAGAAAGAGGGAACAGGTCATAAATCTTTTTATAAGTGATGAGCTTAATGGATTCGAACAACTAAATTTTAAAAAAAAAGTGTGGCAAAGTAATCATACAGTCTAGCGACGAGCTGTAAGAAGCATACTACGCAAAGGGCATTAGTGATAATTTCAATAACTCGTGGGACGAATTCAAGACGCTTATACTGAATTCTGCACTGAATCGACTTTTGAAGATGTCACTAGATACAATGACGAGATGGAGTTCTAATTCATAGAAAGAATGAAGATGGTTGTTGATCAAAATGGAATTAAAAAAGCTACAATCACAATAACCTAGAGAAAAGAAACCCCCCTCAACGAATAAAAATGGAGTACTCATCTGAACATAGCTCAGATCAGTTGAGCAAATTCGAAAAAAAATTTGAACCCTTAGATAAGGAATATATCAAAACGCAATTAGAAACAGAAAACAAATTTTGCTTCTCACCCTCAAAACAATTATAAAAAGTCAGAAGCAAAAAAAATGTTTCAAATGTGCTGAGACAGAACACAATTCAACAAATTGTAATGGTGTTAAAACAAATCATAAAAAATTGTTAGATCAAAAGAAAGAAGGTTGATAGAAAGAAATTGAAATCAAACGGCGGGTTCTATTATACAATTTTTGACTCTGGATATGAGATTAATATATTATAAAGAAACATTTTTTCGCAAACACTAGAATCTTTTAAGAATTCAGAAGTAATAAAAGTGAATAAATAAATACAACTAGTTGTCAGCAGTAAAGTTTGAGTTTACAAAAAAGTAAGGTCAAAATTGAATATGAAAACATACTAAAGTAAATATTCTCTAATTCGCCAAACTCGGGAATTTGGAAATTGTGGCGAATTAGAGAATATTTTAATTAAAAAGTTTAATCATTTCTTGATCAAATAACGAAGCATTCCATTTAACTTATTTTCTTTAACTCTTCGTTTTCTTTTGAATCTCACCAAATTTTTCTGTAGTTCATACATATTCTCATCTAAAGAATTACGCTCGGAAATATATTTCTCGAGGATTCGTAGACTAGTCTCAAACCCCACCTCACTAACTCTTGTTAGATTGCCAAGCGGCGCGCGATCGCTTTTTTCATTATCGTAACTGTTGTTGGGATTGATTGTTTCTTTTTCTTCTTCCGATTATTCTTTTAAGCAGTTTGTATTTCCACCTTGTTCTGCGCAAAACAAGATTTAATCATTTTCTGTGTAATTTAGTTCATTAAATTCAGTTTCACGATCGGGTCTTTTATCTTTAAACTCTTGCACATTGTTTTAAATTTCTCATCGTTCTCAGTCTGCTTTTCAACAGTAATAAGAGATTGGGGTTTATCTTCTAAAAAACTTTTGAAAAACATAAGTGTTTGAAGCAGTTGTTTATTGTCGTTTGTGATACATCATTCCATGCCAACTCTGAGTAAATAATTGTATCTCTGAGAGTTATTTTTTTATATATATCGTAAACATTACCGCCTTTTTCAACTTGGTCTAGAACACTTGAAAGCTTATATCTATTTAATAACAACTTAAAATTACGAATAATCCTCTATTCATTGGTTGTAAAATTCTTGTTGTGTTTTTTGGAAAAAACATAAATTTCTATGTTACTGTACTGGTTATTGATATTGTGGGCAGGACAATTATCGATAAGCAAAAGAATTTTTCTTTTATTTAATTTCATTTCGTCATTAATATCCAATAACCACTTTTTAAAAATTTCTCTAGTCATCCAAGCTCTCTTTGACGAAGTGTAATTTATGGAGCTCTGTTTTCAGTTAGGAAAACATTTGGGGTTTGCGGGTTTACCAATTATGAGAGGTTTTATTTTATCTATTCCGGCAAAATTGCTGCACAATGCGATGAAGACTCTATCTTTTAATATTTTATAACCTTCTCTCACAGATTTACATACTGTTTTTGAAGGGATTAGTTTATAAAACAAACCAGTTTTATTCATATTATAAATGTCATCTTTTGAGTATTCGATGAGCTTTTGTTGCATTATATCTAGAAGTCCTTTAGTATCGATTAAATTGCTCTCAGAAATTTCACCGTAGAGCGTTCGTAGTCTATAGTTATTTTCTTCTTTAAACTTCTGAAGTCACCCCATAGAGTTTTTGAAGTTTTCAAGACTAAGCTCTTCAGCATATTGTTGTAATTTCAATAACAAAAAGCCGTCATGTAAAATGCCCCCTTTAGTTTCTATTTAATTTACAAAGTCTTTTACTTTTTGTCCAACTCGAGATATTGCAGCTTATTTTCTCGTTTTATATTTTTTTTGTTTTTTACTGTCATATCTCTTATTTTTGAAGCATTTTTGAAAACACCATTGACTGTTCTTCTTGCTATTTTTATTTTAAATTCAGCTGAAAATTTTTCTGCAATAAATCGAGCGGATGAAGTTTTGTTTTGTTCTTTGTATTCTAACACTCTTAGCTTTTGATCGTAACTTAAAGTGATGTATTTCAAAATTGGACGTTTTTTCGTGATTTTTGACATGTACTTTTTTTCGAATTTTTTGAAATATGTGGCGAATTAGAGAAATTGGCGAAATACTTAATAAAACACGTTAAATTTACATAGAAAGACCAATTTTTGGCGAATTAGGGAATTGGCGAATTAGAGAGTTAGCGAATTAGAGAATATTTACTGTAATAGTTAAATAAGACGACAAAACCAACTGTGCTTCATCGCTTCAAAAACACATCAAAAATAAAAGCAAGAGTCTAACTTTTATTGATAATTTTTTGAATTATTTTTTACTGAATAAATGATTGGTTTTATTTACAAATTAACTTTAAAAAAACAACTTGAAAAAGTGGAAAAAAAACAAAATTGTATCAAAACAGATAAAACGTGCAAGGTTTGAAAATATTAATTTCATTTTATATGCAACTAGATATTAAAAATTATCAATTTTTCCAAACTGTTGACGAGAATCAAAAAAAACTTTTGTGCATTTTTTTTTAATTACAAGCCTAATGTTTTAAAAAAATTACATAAGTAAATATAATGACTTATATTGTCTAAAAAAACATAGTGTATAATAAATTGAAAAGAGTTTGTAAAATAATTGGTTATATTAAATCGATAAAAGCGGTAATTAATGAGTCTTCAGAGCATATCTATTGATAAAAGTATGTTGGCTTTTAAAAGAAAGCCGAAAAACAGGGAGTTAAACTAATGAAGCTCTCTGATGATGCATGGTATTTTCTGTTTGCACATTGTTCGTTATCGAACATGCAACAAATAAGAATACTTGAGTTTCAACAGCAGCTCTATAAAATTCAATCAAAAAACATACACTTTTTTATCGGGTAGATACAGTGGGTTATTATATATAAATAATTATTATAATTTTTTCAACTTGATAAAACTTCTTTCTTTACAAAAATACGTGTGCGAAACAATTTGAGATAGAATTGATGCTTAGTTAACTTAACGACCTAAAAAACGCTTATAAAAATTACTATAGTTGCTTTTTCAAAATCTGATGTTGAAGTTTTAATATAGAATGACAAAAGATCAGTTGCCTAAATTTCCCACTGCTATGATATCACAATTGTTATCTCTGTTAAAGTAAAAACAGTTGCCACTTGCATTAATTAGTGAATATCACAAATATTTGAGAGAGAAGTTAATAAATTTAATTGGTTTATCAAATATTAACTAATTAAAAGAAAACCAAGCGTTCGCCAAGCATATACACAATGCATATTTTACGAAATCGAAACCACATCGCATACGTTTTATACAAAAAATATTATACAGAACAAAGGTTAGATCATTTTAGTTTTTATTGAAAATTTATTGAATATCTGTTAAAAGACAATCTTTAATTAAAAATACAGAAACACAGAAATTAAAACACTATTCGGTCAAAAACACAACACGTTCCGGTGAATAAACTGTATACACAAAAAAAAGAACATCTGTCCAAAACAAGTATAAGCAATGTAATGTATTTGTTTGCGTATATGGTTGTTTCAGTGAATATAACAATTGGGGTATTGAAGAAACAATAATGAATAGCCACCAAGGCTAGAAAAGCCATATTTGGATTCTGGGTTTCTATTAAAAATAAAATTTTTAGCACAAAAACACTTATTTTTTAGTTTTAAGCGTTTGTATTAAATATTTCTACAATGAAAAATACTTTTTAAAATAAACAACCGTAATTAAAAAAATATTTTGTTTTTTTATTTTTTTTTGAAATATTTTTATGAGTTTTCTTGGTAAAAAAAAAATATTTGTTTTATACAAAAACTACTATATTCTAATTCTATTAAGAATTAAAAAAAGAGCGAGATCTTTAAAAAACTGTTCAGATTATATTATATTGTTATGAGTTATATTATATTATACTGTATTACTTACTGTTTTTGTGTGAAATACTTTTTGTTGGTTTGAACCTTCTTTTATTTCTAATTATTTTTTGGTCTTTTTTTTTAAAAACCATTTAAAAAAAATATGCAAAATTTTATATAAAAAAAGTTTTTTTATATAAATTTCAAAAAACTGTTTACACCAGAAAAGTCTTAATAGCTAAAGAGTGCTTGTACTTGTGTTTAGTGAGAAAACAATATGATTATAATCTAAAACTTACTATATACCCATGTAATTTTACGAACTACATACAGATGTTTTATCGGAAGAGCATCCGGTAGTGTTATCAAAACACCTTTTCGCTTATTTTTGAACAAGCATATTTTTAGTATTTCTAAATCAAATAAAACTTTCTCTTTATAAAGATGCTTTATCAAAGGCGATGTTTAAATTTTTATTTGTTGCTTTTATTAATCAAATTTTTTTTAATTTTATATATTAGAAAAAACAGTAAAGATTTATTTTATATCGTCGACATTTTTTTTATCGGCTATCGTTTGCGGGTAAATTATACTGTTATAGTGAACCGAAGCAAGTTTTCACACATATGGTTTTTCAGCATTTTAAATCAGTCAGAACTTTTAATCAAATTAAAAGAATTTTGATAAAAACAGAAAAGACCAAATTAAATAAAAAAATGTTGATTAGATAAAAAGGAATGTTTTTTGAATATAAATCGATAATATTTAAATAATAAAAAATGCTGATTAATTAAAAACATTATTTTTTTATTTAAAATAATGTTAATTAAAAAAAAAGTTATGTTTTATTTTATACTTTGATAAAAAACCAAGCGTTCTTCTTGCTTTCTCTTCTTTCTCTTCTTTCTCCTTATATAAAAAACAAAGGTTAGGAGCATTACATTCTCGTTGTGATGTTTTAAGGAGTTTTTATTTTGTGTTATATTTTTCCAAACAAAGATTAAAAATTTCAATTTTTTTCAAGATGTAACATATTTTAAATAAAAAAATCCGTCCCTTTAAATTTAAAGACAAAAAAAAAAATAAAGCCATGGCAATAAAAATTTTACTTTTTAAAACACTATCCTTTCTAATAAACCAGGTATTTTCAGCTTTACAAGCAAGTAATCAAAGTGAAGAGCGATGTACAATCAAAGCAGAAAATCTAATAATAACTTCAAACAATCTTTCAGATTTGAATCTAAAAATGGGAACTAAAAATCTGAAACTTGAAGATTTTAAACTAAAAAACAAAACACAAGGCAATGCCCTTATTTTTCCTTTATTTGAATTGAGAGATGAAAAAATAAATAAATTGCCCAAGGATTTTAAAGGACATATTTTTTTTAACGACTTTAATTTCAACAAAAATCATAAACTATGTAAAGACTCATATAATGTTGACAGTCGCGCTGTTTTTACAAGAAAAGGCGTTGATACTGTGGTGGATTATAATTTTGATTGTCATCTTTTTATTTTAGAAAACCCAGAGACGAATGTATTAAATCTTTATATGTTTGTGTATTCAGAGGGAAAGGATTTATTTGGTTTTGACGGAAACAATCTTAAAGTTGGGAAAGACGTAGTGGATCATATTTCATGTCTTGTTTCTTTAGAAAAAGATACAGATGGTATTGAGTTTAAACATTCCAGAACTGGAAAGTATCCCGATTATTTTCTTTCAACAAAATATGATATTAACAGTTATATCGATTTATATTTTACAAAATTTAATGATCAAACTATTTCTTTAAGTTATATGGAACGACCCTGTGATTATATCATTATCAAACCGCAGACAGTTCCTCTTAAAGAACAAAACAATGACAGATTACAGGCTCCCGCGAAAGAACCAAAGCCTAAGACAGAAGAACGAACTAATATTGAGTCCGGGGTCGCTGAAGACAAACCGAAACCTAAAACCAAGAAACCAGAAAAAAAAACCTCAGTGCTTATATGTTCTTTAACAATGTGGATAATTGCACTAGCAATAATAGCTTTTATTTTCTTATTAACAGTAGGAATTTTCTATTTTTACTGTAAGAATAGCTAAGAAAACAGTAGAATTTGAAAAACATAAATATCTCTATCAGCTTCAAGAGTTAACATAAACTTTTCAATAAAGTCTACTAAATTAGAAATATATTTTTTTTTTTGAATAAAGCTAACCTTCTGTTTTCTCAGAAGTTTTTAAACAGCGTCTTGTCTATTTACTGTCTCAAGTGTATATAGTGTTTTTAAGACAAGTCTTGAGAAATTTTAAATTATTTTCGACACTTTTGCAATCAATTCGACTTTTTTGTAATCAGGTTTGACACTTTTGTAACAAGTCCGGCAAGCTTATAAAATTTAAAAAGAAATAGTCTTTAAACCAATGTTTTATAACTTTTTTGACTACACCCTCAACCCACACTTACCATCACTACTATCGTTTAAAGTTCGAAGCAACTGCTTAGACAGGGTCGTTTAAATCAAAAAATATCTTATTTTCATTAAATATAAGCCTCACAGAAAACAAAGATTTTTTTAAAAGAAACAAAAAACCCAGTTGTTACATAAAAATTAAAACCCTCCTTTTTGTGAAACACTGATCTGTGAGAACTATTCGTTTTTTTAATTTTTATGTTTTCAAAATGTTTGTAAAAACGCCGAACTTAATTGAAAAATGTCGTTCTTAATCGCATAAAGCCGACCTGATAGAAAAACTCTATATATAAAAAAAATTATATTTTTTTGTCAGAAACTTTTATTTTTATCTGTACTTCAATTACTGTACATAAATTCGATTAACGATGAATTTTCGTAAACTAGAAATAAATTAAAACAATCAATTTATCTGAGAAATCGACATATTTTGAAAGATAATATAAAGACAAAAATAACAAATCATAAAAAATTTGTTAAATCGCTAATAAAAACAATAAGAGATACTTATACACTTTTCCTTACTCTATTATAATTTAATCAAGTAAACTTTATTTAAACAAAAAGAAATAAGTCATATAAAAAAATTTCTTTTTTGTTGATTCATTAACGCAAACACTAGTATTGGTTTTAGCTGCGTTGAACAGACAAAAAAAGCACAAACAAACTAATTTGATAAAAGAATGGTCTTATATACAAATACCCAAAAGTGTCCAGGCACGTGTTTCTCATCTTTCGAGTCACAAAGATAAAATGTTATTATATAAGTATTCAGTAAAAGTTTTCTGTTTATCTAAATTTGAAAAAATTTTATTTAATTAAAACATAATAGTTTTTTTTAATTTAATTGCAATGAGGATCGATGTATTCTTGATTGTTTTTTTATTTTTCAAAAGTTTATTAAATGTTTGTGATTATTGTCTTTTTATTTTTTTTCAAAGCGAGTTTACGAATAGTTTAATTTTTTAAGTTATTTCGAGTTTCAGTAAGCTCCCTTGCGCGAATTCACGATTAAAACAAAACTATTAATTTATAAAGTGTTTTCGTGAACTTATATATGTGCGAATTCAGGTCGAAACATATTTATTGTTTTTGATGTATATATAAAACGATTTTGTATATTT
>SBJP01000581.1:0-13058 GCA_014805705.1 Cucumispora dikerogammari
AGGTTATTTGGAGAAATTTAAAAGAAGACATGAGATTCGACTAAGAAAGTTACATGGAGAAATGAAAAGAGATGATAAAGTAGATTTAAGTTCCTTTATGACAATTTTAAACCAAAAAATAGTAGAATATACTGAAGAAAATGTCTATAATCTCGACGAAACAGGTCTTTTTTACAAACTCATTCCATCCAAGACACTGTGTAAAAAACCAACACTCGGCTATAAAAATTTTAAGGACAGAGTTTCTATAATGATATGTTCAAATTTTTCAGGAACCGATAAGCGAGCACCATTTATGATAGGAAAATCGGTGAAACCGAGATGTTTTAGGACTTTTTAAATCTCTAATACAATCAAATATTCCGCTTCTAAAAAAGCTTGGATGACCTCTTATTTATTCAATAATTGGCTTTTGGAGTTTGATGATGAGTTAAATAAGGATAAAAAAAGTTTGTTACTAATTGACAATTGCCCTGCTCACACTATTACAAAAAACTTCAAAATATAGAAATTTTATTTTTTCCAAAAAATGTGACGGGTATAATTCAACCGTTTGATTTGGGTATTATTTAAAACTTTAAAACCATGTTTTTAAAATACAAACTGGAGTTTATACTGCAACAAGTAGAATCCGAGGTCGCTTATTATGAAGCCTATAGGAAGCTTGATATAGTGAATGTGATAATTTTTACAGACTTGGCTTGGAAAGAAGTAAGGATTCAAACAATTAACAACTGTTTTTAAAAAATGTTGGAGGCAGATACGAACGCTCCACTTGAAGTGGCAATCAAAGATAATCTAATCCAAGAATATTGTATGAAAATAAGCATTAATGATTACCTAGAAGAAGCATCTTTCCATGATATAAACTATACCGAAAATGATACATTATTAAGCGATTTAGACCAAGAACAAATGCTCTCTTTAACTACAGAACACCACAAAGAGATAGCTTGTGTAAACAACGAAAAACCTTACATAATTACAGACGAAACTCAGCTAACAAAAGTTGCAGAAGTGCAAGAAACGTATAAATATAACATTTCCGAGTTACTAAATTTAACTGAGGGAGCAATTAGGCGAAAAGAAGTTTTGGAATTTGAGACCTACGAATTTTTAAAAAGTTTAATAAAATACCGAAAAATAAGAAAGAGAAAGAATTGCGTTCTAAGGAGATCTTAAGATATCTTATCAAAAAAGATTAGAACAAAATAATCAGTGAAATTGTTTTATTCTATTTATTATACTCTAAACAACACTTTTATTTTTCATACTTATTTATTTACTTTTTTAACGAATTACTCTCTAAATATTAATTTTCTAAAAACTCTCTAATTCGCAAAACTCTCTAATTCGCAGAAGAATTTATGTTTCCCAATTTTTGCGAATTAGAGAGACTTTACTGTATTTTTTTTTAAAAAAAAACGTAAAGAATATTTAATTTATAACTGTATATTGAATTTTTAAATTTCTAAAAAAAAGACAAATTGCACACAGCTTATTTGGGAAACTTATAAGGTTTTCCGATCAAATAACACCTTTTTCATTTAATACTTGATATTTGTTAACAACACAACAATAGACATTTCCAAACAACAATGAACTTTTAACAGTTCTTAGTGTTTAGTGAATATTTGACATTTGTTAGTAAACATTTAACAACAGATAGTAATTTTATTCGACCGGCGGTAGTCAGTTATCAACTCTAAGTAAATATTTGACAGCCTTTAGTAGACAAAATCATTTGGTGAGTGTGATGAAAAAAATAGCGGCAATCGTTTGCTTTGCAAAAGATAAGAAAGCTAAAACACGAAATAGCATTAATATTCGGGAATAAAACTCGGTTATTGCGATGGTGAATATTGAAAAAAGCTACGATATATTGTATATTCGAAAAACAAATACTTTATTTTTGCATAAAACATAATTTTAAATTTTTCGAATTATATTAGACTTTAGTTAATTTTTTTTAAAAACAAATAAATTACATTTCAAGAAGTAGTTTTAATATTTTGTGAAAACAAGCGTGCTTTTAACACATCTATTAAAATAATATTAACAAGCAAATGAGAAGTTTCTACTAATGACAGATAAATGCCTATAAATAGTTGTGAAATGTATATAGTTAGTATATAAATAAACACTGTTTCTTAGTAAAAGTATACTATTAGTAGAGAAAAATCCACTAATGGTTTGTAAAACGTTCTGTATTGATTGAGCAAGTATACACTGCGAGCCAGTAATATTCACTGTTGCTCGGAAACTATATATAAAAGCTGAAAACGAATATATGTGTTTTTTTAGTTCTAAAAAACGAAAGTATCGTATTTGTATACTAAAAAACAATGCTACTCTGTAAAATCTGAAATATATGTGCAACAATAACTTTGGGATAAGTGCCTTTTTTTTTGTGAAAATGTGGCTAAATTAGATTGATTATACAAAAAACCATGATTAACAGAGTATCTTTTTTAAGTAAACACAATTCTTTAGCAAAGTTTTTCATTTTTACATAGACTGCGATTTATTAGAGCAAGGCCGGGGGTGTTCTTTTTGTAGAAAATCAATAGTTTTGACTCTCTATCATCACGAAAAATGAGTGGAGTTTGGCATCCTAAAAGTTAAAACTCAATAAATCTAAAAAAACAATTAGAATTGAAATCTTTTTAAGTGCTTTAAAATTGCCTCTTTTTAAGATTGTAATGAACATGTAAGAATGGAAATATCAAACCATAATAAAAAAATAAAGCATGAATATAATGTGAAGTGGAATGCTTTAAATGCAGTTATTTCATTTATTAGACGAGTTGTCATGTCTCAAAAAATTGAAAAAATTAGTTATATAAAGCGATCATTGAAGTAGAAAGACAGCTTTGAGCAAGACGAAAGACAATAAAAGAAGTGTTGTGAAGAGTCTATGGTGTGTGGGTGGTATCTCTGGGGAAGCGAAGAAAATATTTTCTGGTCTCACTATACACAAATATATGATAAATTTTAACAATATACTTGTCAAACACGTCGAATTAGACATTAATATTTAAAGATTATTGAAAAAGCTATTTAAATCTTTCGAATATTAGTTATTTACATGAAAAAGTAAAACATTCAAAGTACTTCGTAAACTAAACGACAGATCGACACACACAATCGATTGAAAGCCAAATAGCCCTGCTCAAAAAATATCTTAAATTGAAGATAAGAATATCAAAAAGAAACTGAAATTTTATGTTAAAGAGTATAATTTTTTTAAAAATTCAAAAAACGCTTTTAGGGTTTATTGTTCATGAGTTTGCTTTTATCATATTTAAAAACTAATTTTAAACAAACAATTTATATTTTTAATATAACTTTGTTGTCCCCCTTCTTCTTAAGAACACTTATCTCATAACTTTTTATTTATTTCTATTGTTTATTCTTAAAACCAAAGATTTTTTTTCAGCTTATTTTTTTTCGACTATTTTGTTAAAAAATCTGTAAATAACATTTAATCTGTGCGTGAACGTGTTTAAATGCAGCAAAAACCAGGCTTTCTCTGAATATTTTAATTCCCATAGCTATTCTGTCATATAATATGTTTTTTTATATGTCTTATCAACTATATTTACATGTTTTCATAAAATTTTATAAGTCAGCAAACAGAGTGTTTTTGTAATATATTGCTTCATTCAAAAACATAATTACTAACATCAATTTATTTAGATTGTTTTTTTCACTTTTGGACTTCATTGTTAATCAAGCCAAAATACTGAAAAAAAAGTTCATTTACTTGATTTTAATAAAACGATAAGATAAAAAAGAATAAAGGCCCTTAACGCTTTTACCCCTAGTGTCTTTATACTTGTCATGCAAAAAATGTTTTTTTTACCCGGGTGGCGTGTATAATAATGATGTATGTAAAGTATGTCTTTTTCACTAGATGACGTCTATACTCGACTTGCAAAATATATTTTTTTTCGGAATGAAGTCTATACCCGACATGCAAAACATAGTTTTTAAGCCCAAAGGGCGTCTATATTCGTCATGTAAAATATGTTTTTTTCGAATGTGTTTATAAATTCAATAAAAAAAACGATTTTTTTTCAAAAAAAAGTCTGTACTAATCTTGCAAAATATGACACTTTTTTCATATTACGTCTTATACATGCATGCAAAATATTGCTTTTTTATGTTTACTAAATTTTGTTTATCTCGTTACTGAAAATCCGATCTTAAAAACACGAACACAAAAAAACGAACCTGAAAATACGAATCTAAAAAACTAAGCTTAAAAAATGAGTCTAAAAACCGAACCCAAAAAATGGATTAGACAAAACGAGTCTGTAAAACTGTTCCCAAAAATTCTAACCTAAAAAGAAGAGTCGTAAATTTCGATCTTGGAAAATTTAGCCCGAAGTTCTGATATCAAAAAAATTACAATCTGAAATAAATTTAATCTGAAAACTCAATTTTGAAAATCTGAAATTGAGAAAAACAGAATTTTAAAATTAAAACTTCAAAACCCGAACTTCGAAACAAATTCCAAAAAAACAATCTAAAAATTATAAATGAACTTGAAACACTAACCATTTTCCCGCACTAAATCTATACTTGATAGCGAGATAATATGCTCTAACTTATGTTGATGAGATCGAAAGCTGAAAAATCCTTTGATAACAGTTTATAAGCATCCTATGAGTAGATAAAAACGCCTTTCGTAAACAAAGATGCCAAACATGTAATATCGACAACTTTAATCTCGTTCTATTTTTAGATTGTTTTTGCTATTCAGAATTAGAACGCCATTTTAGTAGTGTTTTTTCATGATAGTTGATTGTGTTCTGTATTAAGGTAAGCGTTTGATTTTACCAAACAAATTAAAAGACTAAATGGATTTATAGATTTATTTTTTTTACAAACAAAAAAAACACACAATATGAACGCAAAAAAAATATTAATATGAATGCGCTAAGAAGGCAGTTATTTCAATCGCGCTTAAAAAATAAATGTGATGATTGCAAAAAAAGCTTTGCAAGAATTATAGAAAGAAGATGATTTTAAAAAAGACAAATACGGTAATTATGTCTGATAGCGCCGTTTGCTAAAAAATCGCAAAATAAAAATTGTTGTTGAAAAAAAAGACCTTTTTTAAAAAAGCGTTAGCTTCTAAAGAATAATGTTGTTATATTTTATCTTTAGTCGATATTACTATCATAAAAGAAATTAAACAAAAACTTTTGATCAAAAAGATTTTCTAAAGACGGCTTTTAAATTTCACGTAAAAAATCAAAAGAAAAAAACACTGTAGCGATCGAGTGACGGGTTGTATAGTTGAAGTCAAATAAACGAAACTTGCAAAATAAAAAGTAACGTGGTAGGATATCTGATACAATAACGCGTGTATGAATGGGGGGATTAACAAAACTTTTTTTATTAATTGGTCAAAGTAGGAGAAAAGAAAAATACTACATGATATACTATTAGATATTGTTAATAGAGACACAACCATAATTACAGCAAAATGAAGAAGTTATAATTATCTCTCTAACAATTCCTTCTAAATCCCGACTATAAACTATATTAAGCACTTTGTGTATCTGAAAAAGCCTGCATCCAACAATTAAAATATTTAATCAACGTGAGGCCGTTTAAAAAGTATAAAAACATTTTTCTAATTAAAAAACGAATTTATGAAGTCTGTTTTTATATATTAAACTAGATCGTCTTATAAAAATTGTTTTTAAAAACTATTTTTTATCTTTTGACAATAAACAGTACTTATTAAATAGCTTACTGTATTTATTTTTTATTGTTGATTTAAAAAAAAAGAATATATCCCACTTTAGTTTTGTGTTTATTAGATTTCCGCAAAAAAAATTTTATGTCTGTTCTACACGGGAAATATTTTTTCAAAAATCTTTTATATTTATCTTGAGAGAAAGTCGAAGAATTAGAAAATTATATCAAGAATATAACTGTGTGCATCGGAGACGCAAACTACACTCAGACTAATATTTTCTGCTGCGAGTGAAGACTTAATATTAAAGTACTGCGACTTCAAACTGCGAAAAAACCTATTATTGTTGCTCTCTGCTAGCTTCAGTTTTGACAAAACATATCTATTATGATGGTCAGGCTATAATACAGAAAAAAGATTGTTTTTTTACAATATTACACAATACACAAAACCAATACCCAGGCTTACTTTTATATGAATAAAATTTGTGTTTGTCAATATCAAAATTGTTTTCTAAATATTTTCAATTTTATAATCACATTTCCTGTTTTTTACATATATTTTTTAGGTTGTCTTAGTACTGTTTTATTTAATTGTCAAAAAAACATATACAAATTTATTATCTGTAAAATATGTGCAGTAGCTGTATAAAGTTAATTGTATTTGCAGTTTTTTTGATTCATGTATTTTGATTTAAGTATTTTTTAGAAACAAGTAATATAGAAAATATACCCAATGGTCATAAAAGTTTTAAAATTGAGAAAACACAGATTCGTGTTAATGATTCGGGATATTTCATATGAAGACTTTTCTTTAAATTAATCTCGGAAAATTGCAAATGACATAAAAAAAAAGTTTGTTTTTAACGACAAAATAAACTTAAAAGTAAATATAAGAAATTCAAAAAAAGTTTACTTTGATGTATTATTAGACAAAAAGTTCTATCTTTTTTTAGTGATACAAATTATCAAAGCCTTTAAAAAAAATATGAAATGAGTTTAACGAAAGAAAACAACATTAAGAAAAGATAGCGTCTCATATCAAAGCTTGAATTAAAATACTTTATCTCAAACATTATATTTTGGGAAATAAGTTTCTTTGGGACGGGATAGGGGGGGCATAAAAGTTATATAAAAAATAAAAATTTTTTAATTTAAAAAAGTTTTTAAATAGTGATAAACGTGAACTTCAAGCATAAAGCTTTCGAAAGCGTTTTTTGAATTTTTAAAGATTTTTTCCTTTAATATAGAATTATAAGTTCTTTTTGATATTCTTACCCTTCGATTTCACATATTTTTTAAACTTGAACTATTTGCTTTCAATCAATTGTGTGTGTATGATTTGTCGTTTAAGTTTCTAAAGTTCCTTGAATGATTTACTCTTTAATGTAAATAACCAATATTCGAATAGTTTAAATATTTTTTTCAATAATCTGGAAATATTAGAGTGTCTAATTTGACGTGCTTGACAAGTATATTGTCAATATCTATCATATCTCTGTGTATATTGAGATCAACAAATATTTTTTTCGTTTTCTTAGAAATATCAACCACACATCACAGAGTCTTAACAATACAGCCTTTATTGTCTTTTCGTTTGCTCAAATATGTCTTCTTTTTTCAACGATCTCTTCTATTCCCTCGATCTATTCAACTGTTCTAGGCTTAATAACTAAAATAACTGCATTTATAGCTTTTCATACTACATTATATTCATGCTTTATTTTTTTTATTATGGTTGCTGGCTTTATTCATACATTTTCATTATGATCTTAAAAAGTGGCAATTTTAAATCTTTTAAAAAAGATACACTTCTAACAGATTTTTTATGTTTATTGCATTTCAACTTCCAGCAAACCCAGATAGACTTAGCTCCCAGATAATAGAGCGTTAAAACTATTGTTTTTCTACAAAAGGATAACCTTCAGCTCTGCTTTAATAAAACGTTATTCATGCAAAATTGAATAGCTTTGCGCTTGGTTCCGAATTTATTTAACACTGATATTCTGTTTTTCATAGTTTTTTTTATTTTTAATATAACTTTGTCGTCCTCTTTCAAAGGCATTAAATCAATTTTGAGGATTTGTAAACTATCAGAAATTAAATTATATTGAAAGTCAAAAAAATCACTAAGCAAGTTTTTGTGACAAAGCTTTTGGGTTATAGAAAGTTTACAAAGCTTAATGCACTTTTTAGTTTAAATAATATTAAAAAGAAAAAGAGGCAAATCATAGAAACATTGAATTAGAAAATTCAAAATTATTTCGTATATTAATGATCTATTTTTTTATTTATAACTCACACAAAAATCTATCTATAGCTGAAGATAATTGTAAGTTTCAGAGCCGCCTCTCGTTTAAAACCCATATTTCTGAAAGCCTTTCAAAAATAAAAATAAAATTTTTTTGCGCTCGGCGGCTTTTCGCCATATGGCGAAAATCCGCTGAGCGGTGTATTTTGCTTAATAAAAATTATAAAAGCAGTGTGAATGCTCGACAAATATCATAATTTTTAATAAGAATTTTTTATTATATAAAAACTTTAAATTATTATTCCCAGTTGTTTAATCTAATAGAGTGAACTTTAGTTTACAAAATAACTATCAAACTATATTATATATAATAAACTCTTCTTCCAAAATATAATACTCATTTTTGTTTAAAGACAACTTTTATTATTGGATTATATTTGTAAAAGTTAAAATTTGCTAAATAGATATATGTACTACAAGATTTGAAACGGAAAGAAAATAAAGAGGTGCGCTAAAATATAGCGTTTTAAACATTAAATGCTCTGCTAAAAATATTGTTTCTTTATTTGAACTTGATTTAGAGATCTTTTTTTGATGGTATAATTTAAAGCAGAGCGTAGCAAAAATAAACTTTTTACAACACTCACAAAAGTTATTACTTGATTTTCTAATACCACTTACAGAATGTATAATACAGATGTTTCTTTTGTTAGAGATCTTTTTTCCAAGCCGGTGAGCTGATAACATAGAGTTACAGTTTTTTTAGTTTTTTGTTATATTAACACATACATCATTAATTAAGTTCCGTGTTGTTTCTATTTGGTAAACAAAGTGTTTTTAATCTTATTATTAGATTTGCTTTCATTTTTTAATATGAATTCTTAACTATCTTTTTCATCAGATAGACAGAATATTTCAAAAATATAAATTTAAAACAAAAAAGTATGAATTTCGATTTTATAGATAAAAAATTCAAAAATTGAAAATATAATTAAATTAAATAACCAAGTATTCAGTCAACTAACATAGATTAAACTCAAATGCTATTAAAATTGTTTATATTTTCGATTTTTTAATTTTATATTTATGAGAGCGAAATTTATATTTTTGCGTTCTAAAATTATATTTATGATATCGAAATTTATATTTATAAAAAACATTGTATTGCAATTTTGTTATTTTATTTAAGGTTTTTCTGCACATTATATATGTTTTAAGCAAATGATCGTACTTATCAATCTCACCGTTTTTTTGATCATGATCGACTTTTTTTAATAGTTTTTCAAAATTTTTCTCACAACTATCAATTATATCATAATCAATATTCAGAAATATTGATAAATAGCAAATGTTTTTTTTATTGTACTAAATAAATGCACTGTTTTTATTATTTTGCCAAAATAAATATATTCTTTTTTTATATTTTGCGAACTCTTCGGTTCTTTAATTAATTCTCATTATTTCAGATACGTAAGTTTTTTTTAGTTCAATACTATTATAGTAATTGTTTATATACAGGATATGTTCTTGCTGTTTATGCATTTACATCAAGTTTAAAACACACTTTGGCAAAAATCGCTTATAGCCTTCCCTTTTTTTTGTTAAAAAGCAAAAA
This sequence comes from Cucumispora dikerogammari, assembly GCA_014805705.1. Taxonomy (NCBI): domain Eukaryota; kingdom Fungi; phylum Microsporidia; genus Cucumispora; species Cucumispora dikerogammari. The sequence goes on from SBJP01000581.1 coordinate 9,579, forward strand.
GTTTGTATGAATTAAGTTTATTTTATCATGATTAGAACGAAAACAGTGACGCGAATTTCGAAAAAAACATCTTTTTTTGTACGTTTGAATTTATACTCTAAAATAAGAACTTCAGGGTTCTTTTTTATATTACCTCCAAACCCTTTAACATGTTTTTTCAGGTGTTTTCACATGCATTCTATGTTTTACGTATGAATAGAAGGGTCTTTGAATTCACAAAATACTTTTTATGACATATAGTTTTGTGACTTTCAAAACCTTAATTTAACCCCCAATAACCACGCCATTCATCAGTAATGATGTGTGATTGTGGATTTATATGTCTATCCAATATCGCTCGCTCGTAGGGTTTTCTTATCTCTTTTCTTCGTTAATTCGAAGAAAAAAAATTTGATATCCTACAACCACCTCCTACACACCACAAAGTAGAAACACGACGTCCTCGTTCAAACTTGCGTTTTTTAACTGCGGTTTCGTCTATTTCAATTATACATTTGGGCCCACCAATTTTTTCAAATTTAAGGTTCATATTTTTTTTCTTATTTCGATTAAAACTGAGTTAATGGCCTTATAACCAAAACCCAATCTTGTTTTAATGTCTTTAATTCGCGAATTTAAAGACCATTCATAAATAATCAAAAAGATTATTTTCAAAGGAATTTTTATATTAAAAAAAACAGAATCTTTTCTAACAGAAACTTTTCTATTATTGCATCTAATCGAACGACATCGCTAAATTACATAATCCCTCTCTTCACGAACTTCAACCGCATTGTCTTTCGACAACAAATACACTTCAAAATTCCTTCAAAAGACCAGAAGAAGCTAAATATGAGAAAATCGCGCTAGCAGAACTCGATTTCTCATATATTTGTATGCCAGAATACATGGTCTGTTTTTACTTATATTGAAAAAAAAAGGGGGGCTATAAGCAATTTTTGCCCACACTTTTTAACCCCAAATATTTCTTTTTTGCAGCTTGAAGTTTAATTTAATTTAGATTTAGAATCGATTAATATATAAAATTTCATTCCAACTTTTATTGAGTTGTCTGACAACTGCATTTAAAAGAACATCGTTTCTTCTACTTACACATCCTCCATTAATGGAAAGTAATCGACTTGATTTATACAGCTTATTAAATCGATTGTTTCAAATACGAGAATATTTTTTTGTCGTTTCTTGAATATCTTTTTTTTTATTGTTCTGCTTTTTCATTGATGAAAGGATGGTGTTTCTATCGTTTTTGGATTATCTTTTATATTGAATTTATCTCTATACTAACATGCCTTGTATATGTCGAAAGCCGTCTCTTAATAGTTCTTTGTTTTAGGCTTTTTATCAATACTCATGTATAATGTGATTGCAACATGGGGTTTTAGTTTTTTTACTGTTGCAAAAAAAAATTGTTTTTTTTTCAAAATGCAAAATACTTTTATCATTTTCGAAAAAATTAATGATGTTTAATATTTTGTTTATTTGGTTCAATAAGAATAAATAAAAAGACTTGTTAAATATTAATCTAAAACCAACATAAACACCAGTATTACATCCCCATAATCTAAATCTCGTTTTAAATACAGTTCGTAAAAACACTTTAAGTTATTTATTTCATTTATGTATTGACACCAACACAGAAGAAATATTTTCTCACCCGATACATTGCCCATTTCATCAATAAAAAGATTGCCAAAAGTTGTTTTTAGATAGGTGTGAAGTTATATTAAAAATAAAAAATGCTTTAGAAAATAGACTATCTCTTTACGAGAAAATCAAAACAGAACACCACATTTTTTATGGAAAAGGAAAGGATTTTTTAAGTCTTCGATGAACTGTATAAAAAGTATAAAAACAAAGATTTTAAATACTCACACTGCGATGATAATTTTATTTACGCTTGTTGAAGTCTACTCGCAATAAATAAAAAAAACGTTGCGAACTTCATCATCTTTTTCTGATATACATCTCTCTTTTTGAAAAAATATGAACATATACGAGTGATGCAAGCAAAGCTCTATAAAACCTATAAAGCTCGAATATGTTGTCTATTATTCATCTATTTAAGCTGTTTTAAAAATAATAAAAAAAAATATAACGAACAAAAAAGAAAAGCAGATTAAAACTATTGGAGAAATAGAGAAAGTAGATGAAACTTCTTTGAGTAAAAAATAGAGCCTTAAAGCTAGAATACTTAAAAATATCTGATGTGTTGATGGGGTTTATAGGATTTCGAAAAAGTTATTTCTATAAATTGTATTAATACGCGATATGACTAACCTCGACAAGAATAATAACTATATTCATTAAAGCCTTTCTTATTATCAAAACTGATTGTTGGGGAGATCACTTTAATGTAGAAAACATTGGGTTTTTACGAGAAAATAAATCTCTCGCTTAACTTCGTTGACTCTCAAGATAAGTCCATTCACACTCAAAACATAGCGTGTTTGTCATCATATTTAAAAAATTATTTTATATCGAGTTATAAAAATTTAAAGAAATAACTTAAATTATTACTTTGCGAAGTTCTACTTTTTTTAATAATTTTCAAAAAATCTGAATGTTATGTTATTGCAACGAATTTCTTTTATTTAACCTCCTACAAGATTTTTTTAAAATTTCTTTTATTCAGATCTAACTTGAATATCCCCAAAACTAACTTTTGGCAAAAGATTAAAGTCCATACTGACTATTATTTTTTTTCTGTGTTTTTTATAAAATATTAAATATATATTGTATCAGTATATTATTTCAGGAAAAAAAAACATTATTTTATTATATGTTTGTTCTCTGAATAAATTATTTGTTCTCTTTTCGTTCGAAAACTTCTATTGTCGTTATTTAAGTGTTTAATTTTTCTTATATCATTTTAATTCGTTAAACATATATATTAGTGTGAAGAGTAAGAGATAGACTTAAAATAATTATGATGTTTTTCAACACCTCTATATTACTGGAAATCACATATATGAGTTATTTTCATTTTTTTTTAATTAAATAAATTTCATATATTTTTTTTTTATTTTTTCTGAAATCGAGAAATCCCATATATGTAATCTTTTTATTTTTTCTAAAATCGAGAACTTACATATATATGTGATATCTGAAATGAAAGAGTTAAAAAAGATTTGTCTTTTTTCAAATATCTAAGTAAGCCGTAGATTAAAAAAGTTTTTTTATTAAAATATATATGAATAATAAATAAACGAAAAAAAAGTGTTTTAATTGGTGCAAAGGGTTATGAATGGCTAAGAAAATATATTAATTAATCAATGTGAAGCTTTTAATTTACATAAACAGTTTTTTTTATTGATTGAAAGATGGATAATCGATCAAAAAGCGGCTTTAATTAACAGAAGCAATTTTTATGTAATAATTGTATTAAATAAAAATAAAAAGATTTTTGACCATGATAACTTCTTTGATCAAAAACAATAAATCTCTGTTTTTGATAATAACAGCGATAATTACTCTGTCCGC
>SBJP01000582.1:0-13025 GCA_014805705.1 Cucumispora dikerogammari
TGATGTTTTTATTATATCGATTGTTGAATACTGTTCTAGAAATATTTAAACCCGAGATTAATCTTGTGATTGACACAAACTTAAAAAAAGAAAACATCTTAAATTGATGGCAAATATTTTGCTTTTGCTGCAACCCTTCTCTAGCGTTTAGACGATCTAAATTAAAAAAACATTACAGCTTTCGCTCTTTATATTGCTTCTATTTTATCGAACAATCTGTAGAAAAACAAAAAGGTTTTGTTCTTAATAGTATTACACAAAAGAAATTTTTTTTTGCCCATACAAAAAAGTTGACATAAATAGTACAAAATAGAAAACTTTTTCTAACCAATTATCAAAAAACAAACAAAACTTTTTTGTAAAAATATCGTAGTTTTTTCTTTACACAATAAAAACATTTTGTTAATTAAAAATTTAAAAAGAACTCTACTTGCTTTTTTCATGTTTGTATTCGAGCTCTATACTGTTTTCAACTATATAAAACAACAGACACATAATAATTCATTTTTTTAGTACATTCCAATATATTTGTTGCTTTTGATTTTTCACTGTTTGCACCTCATTTTACAAAAATTTCAAAAAAATGATTTGTCTATAAAAAATTAAAAGATAGCCAACGAAAACTAAGATGTGCTAGAAACATTCAGGTATACATAAATTGCAACAATGTTAGAGTAATAACAAACATTATTAGATTCAAGCGAACCTATATTCTGGCAAACATTAAACAATACAACAACAATAAGACAACTGAAAAAAATTAAAGAGTGATGAAAGACAAATAAGTTTCAATAAAGAAAAAAAAAACATCATCAATAGAGCTGCTAAAAATCGCGGTATCAGTTTGGAACAATTAAAACTAAAAAGCAAGTCTGAAATAAAAAAACTAAGAGTCAAAGCACAATTAAAAGATACATAGGAACATTTGAATATACAATGAAAGGTGATCATATAATACCCGAGAGAAAAAAAATCGCAAATAATAAATCAATTCTTTTATACAAACTAAAACACGAACAATTTATTAACTTTAGATGTTTCTAAGTTATATTTTGTAGACGAAGTCGGTTTCAATCTTTCTATAATAAAAGAAGAAACCGATTACCTGTTGGAACAGTGCTGTGTACAATAAACCAGGACAAAAATCAAGAAATATTTCAGATCGCTGTTCAATGAACAAACATAAAACTTTTAAGTATTTTATCCTTGACACCGCGTACAACACTGACATCTTTACAATATTTTTTTTTAATTAATAAAATCCTAATTTCGTGTTTTTGAGACTGTTTTTATAATAGATAACGTCTCTTTTATAACTGCAGAATAATAAGTAAAGTTATTGCGACTGTAAAGCATTGTGTGATATATTTGATACTTTTTTTTTTTTCTTGGTTCCGATCAATAACTTTTTAAACGGAATCAAAACAATTGAATTTTAAGCTCAGAAAACGAAGAAAAAATATTCAATAGTATCGAAAACACCGATCTTAAAACTCTGCAGAAGGCTTCAGAAATATTATCGTCATTTACTCGGTTTTTTGTCGGAATCTTTAAAAAAAAAGAAAAAATAATTGATGAGTAAATTAAATAAATTCTAGCTGTATTCTTCTGTGTTTTTTGTATAAATATAGTTTTTTGATTTATATTTAAATATATTTTTTTATTTAAAATTGACAAAATTGAATCTTAATTTATTAAAATGTTTGAATAAATAGTGTAAAAAACAATTTATAGTTGTCTAGATCACACTTAACGTTTTTCCAAATTGAGTGTATATTTTCTAACTGTAGTTTCATGTTTGAGAAACACAGTATTATCCATGTTTTATGGTTTCTTTAAGCCTGGTATCACTAATGCCTTCACATATCGTGTTGGCTTGTCACTATTTATGAATTATTAAAAACACTGTTTAATGTAAGTTTACACAGACAAGATCTTTATTTAAAAACTTTTCTTTGTCTAAAGACATGAATCGAAAAAATTTACGACACCATAATCACCGTCGCGATATTAATATATGTTTTAAATTTTTTTTTAAAAAAAATGTTAACTTATATCATCTGTTTTGCATAAGTTTTTGAAAAAGATTTTTTTGACCTAAAAGGATGTTGTATTTTTATAAAAACCCATAATGTTTTCATCATCAGACATTACTTTTGACTAAATTTTTTTTTAAAAATTTAATCTTTAATATTACTCGCTGATTTAAATTCAAGATATTTGTTAATAACAGAGGCTGTGAGCTTCAACTTCAAAAATATTGTCTGTTATATTGCTTAAAAACAGTAACATACATATATAAAAACTTTTTGATTTATTTAAATTCAAAAGCTAGTATAATATATTTCAAGTCAATTGAAACTCGGTTAGTTGTATAATATGAAAACTATCACTTTTTTTAAAAAAGCTTAATTTATGCTTTTCAGCGCATTTTGTGTGAAACCATTGCAATATGTTTTAACTTATTTTAATTAGATAATATTGCAATATATCTTGACTTATTATAACTAGGAATCTATGACAATATATTTAGCTTGTTTATTGGTGAAAACAAAAACAAAAAATAAGAGCACACAATAACTATTATAATAAGTGAACCTAAAATATATTTCTACCCAGGCTCGATTAAGATGTAATCACGAAAAAAACAATAAGCGAATATAACCGGAATGCAGTCGTTTTGGCGTCTAGCATTGTGTGTGAACTAATGTAAATTACACCTTGGATTTCATGTATTGAACAATCAAGTATGTAGTATAAATAACACTATCTCATGATTTTAACTCAGTTTTTTTTTGAAAGAAAAAAGAAACTCTCTTTTATATACGTTTTGTGCGAAAAAGTTAAAAAATTTTATAGATGTTTTCTTTATTCTAATTTATAGTATCACCAGCTTGTATTGTTTTTTCGACTAAAGTTTTTATAACAAAACAGCAAACTAAGTCAGAACCCTGACACTAAATACAATCTTTATGAATAAAGAATATGTTTATAATCAGAAAGTAAATTAAGCGTGCTTAATTTAATTTTTATCGCTGTTTTTCTTTAAAGAAAAATTTTAACGACACATTGCTAGTTAAATTACACTTGCGTTTATAAAAATATTTACAAATATATAATATATTAATAAGCACACACGGTAGCGTGCTTATTTTTGATTCGTTTATATTTATTATCCAAAATAGACTTTTGAAAAAAAACATTTCAGTGTTTATAGCAAATCTTGAAATATAGAAAAACCGTAATAAAACATCTGTGGCAAGAGTGAAAATTTAGTATTTATTAAAAATAGTTCAATATTAAAAGTGTTATAATGTAAAGTTGGTTAAATTAACGAAATAAATGTACTTTTAGTTTTGCTTTAAATTCGAAGAGAACCAATTCGTCTGAAAGTCTTTTAGTCAGAAAACAGTCTTAAACTAAAAACTTTCTTTATTATATTAGTTATATTATGTGTTAACTCAGTTTTATTTTATAAGAAACGTTTTATATTGTGTATTTCCGAGTATCGGTTTTAGAGTTTGTTTTATAAAGAAGAGAACATAATATGTAATGTTTGAAACAGTGGTTGTTATATTTATATAGAGGCTCAATAGCTTCGTTCGTCGCTTCATTTGAACCAACATCTATTCTTATTGATGTTTGATTAGTACAACTAAACCTTTCTAGCGTAGTTACAAGTTTTTACAGTCTTTTAATTTTGTTTTTAAGTCACATTTAATAACTGTATTTTTGATATAAAAAAAGATTACAAACTATCTATGTTTGTATAATCAAAATCAAACATTTTTTTTAAGAAATATGTAAATCATACAAAAAATTTCTAATGTTGTTCCATTCGAAAAATATTTATTTAGAATAATGATTTGTTTTTATGTAACACACATCTTTTTGTAAAGTATGTGCTTATCTGTTTGGATAAGAGAGTTTTATTTTTTACTAGATATCTAACAGTAGTGAGCCAGATAATGTGAATGAAGCTAAAAAATATAGTTGGTGCCAGTCATTTCATATATAACCGCAGCTTTTTACATATTACCAAGTCTTTATGAATATTCCAAAGTGTTATATTTGATATCAAGAAAAAGCTATGTCTTAACGGCTGTGATATATTAGAAAAAAAACAAATGAAATATAAAATGTTGTTAATTGCTTATGGAAAGTCATAAATTTTGTGCAATGATTAAAGACAACATGTTTTAAGCATTTCAAAAAAAATAGCATTAAACCCACAAAAAATATTATGTTAAACTATCGAATTACAATAGTTTTTTTATTAAAAGATTTAAAAGGGAAAAAAATAAAAACTTACTTAACCGCACGAAGGGTTATATAACATTGTATAAATGCGCATTTAATAAGAAAAGCATGACACTACTTTTATAATAAACAAAAAATTTAGTGTAAAAAATAGGATGTCAAAAAACAAAAACTTTCGATTTTACAAAATATTATCAATAACTCATAAATAAATATGGTATATATGATACCAAAAAAAAACAAACAAAAAACATCAGAACCAACTGCGATAAAAAGAATTCATGTTTTACTAACACGCTGTTTATATTCTGACGATAAGTATAAAAAATTATTTTAATTAGACATTTACCTGTTTTATTCAGGTTCTTCAGTCTTTTGCTTATAATAAAACATTAATGAATTCATTCTTGTTTTTTTTACAGTGTATTCTTCTCTTTTTTACAATTAAAAAAAATTAAAAATAAGCATGCTTTTCTTTATAAGTGAATATACTCTTGCGTATGTAAAAAGTAAGCAGTTTCATTATCATTATGAGACAAAGATATCGATTAAGCATTTTCCTTTTTCATATAAACATGTATAGAAAGACCTATTCTTTACATAAGATTCAACTATTTAAGTAACCAATCAATTCAAAATAAACAAAATCATAAGAGAGTTTTTAATAACATTTGCTTGTTTCTGTAAATCGACTTTTTTTGGTTAGAAAAGTCTAATTTAACTTCTTTCGTACATGCGCAAAAAAAAACATTACTTTTACGTATATAAAATATAAGAACGAGATACTAAAAATTTAGATAAACACGTTAAATGTATCATATTATGATATGCTGATGTTTGTATCGTAAAAGTGTTGGAGATATATGTTCGATGTATGATATCTAAAACAAAAAAAGCTAAGTCAGAACAATAAATATTTTAAAACCGAATTAAAAATAGTGTTTAAAGTCGTTAAGTTTGTTACAGAACAAATATACAAAACAAGTTCAGAAATAAGAATACATCTCTGTTGGTAAAACAAGACCAGTGTGGTTTAATAGCTTCTCTACACTTCAGATCTCAATACTGCTAAGAATATATGTAAAAAATGAAATGAGAAAGTATCTAAGTTATCGAAAAATATAAAACAAGAGTAATAATAAAAAACCAAGAACAGAGAGAAAAACGCTGAAAATAATATAAAAAAAACACGTCAAGCATATATCTTGTATCGTCTCTGTCTGTGTAAAAAGGTCTGAAAAAGGTATTAAAAAACAATGACACTGTTTCGCTTATGTTTTACAAGGTTTTTATTTATTCTAGCTTGTTTCCGAATATTAATACTAAAAAATACTATTCGATGTAATTAGATAAAACAAGTACAGTTAAATTAAAAAAGTTTCTTCATCATCTTTAACTGCCCATAAATTAATGAAAATACCGCTCATATTTTCTGATTCTACTTTTTTTAATTTTTTTCATCATGAAGAGCTTAAAAAATAACAGAAAAAAGTTAACAAGCAAAGAAAAAAAAAGTTTGTAGAGTATTGTTTCATATTTCTCAATGCTATACTCACCAGTGTCACTTACAGATTTTCTTCCAAGTTTAAAAAACAAAATTCAAGACAATCAATCAAAAAATTTATTAATAGTAAAGATGTTTTGCTGAGATTAACAGGTGAAAATCGCTGCAATAAAATATAAAGTTAAATTTAAAATTTTATGTTATTGCTGAAAAAAATTAGAAAAGATGTTGTATCTATAATGAATAGAGAAGCGTATACAGCGATAAAAATTTAATACCAAAGCTATGGAAATTGCAAGGCAGTTAATATCCTTTGATTTAAAGTAACTAATGAGTAGTTAAAAAAAATTAAATTCAGAGACTCAATTAAAAAAAGCATATTCTGCGTGAAAGTTTTTCATTAAAAAACGAAAACTTTACTGATTGGAATGAAACAGCTATGCCTGTTTTAAAAAAATATAAGTTCTCAGAGTTTATAAATGTGACGAAACGGCACTTTTTTAAAAATTTTGTTCAAAGGATATTGTATCTTCTGTTCGTAAAGCTACTAAGTATAAGGGCAGAGAAACAGTCAAACTCTGTACAAACATAATCGAGTCTGATGAAATCAACCTTTTATTTTACGCCACATAAAAAAAAGTTATAGTTTTAATAGCTTCATAAAAGATAAATATTGTGATTACTCGAGCAATCCCAGAGTATGCATGAACAGAGACGAATTTAACCACTGTCTCTTGCGTTTTTATTTGAAATGAAAACAAATAGAAAAAAGGTTTTTCTGTTGATAAACAACTGTTCAACACATAAAATAACATATAAAACAGTTAACACGGCGGTTCTAAAATTTCAAAAATACATCAGTTCAAAAACACAGCCGGTAAAAGCAGATATAATAAAGAGTTTTAAATCAAGTTTCATATTTACGGGATAAGTCATGTTGTCAAACATTTGTCTGAATAGTTTAAAGTCGAAATAATTTACAAAAACTTTAGTTTAAAAAATTCATTATTTATACAAAAGTTCTTAAAATAATGTCTTATATGGGAAACGATTTTGAATTCTTGTAAACATGCATGATACTCGGGCAGTAAATATAAAAAAGCACAGAAATCTATGATCATTGAAGTTTACGTTGATTAAATAAAAACAATAAACGATTGTTGACATTGTAAAGCAAGAAATAAAATTTTGATTGACACTGAATGATATAACTACTGCCTTGATAAAGATTTTTCATCTTTAAAGAATACAGAACAAGAAGTGAGATATCAAAGAAAATTGAAAAAGAAAAACTAAAGAATTATGATCTTAAGCAAAATACAACAATTTCTCTTATACAAAAGGTTTTTAACAGAACAACTCAGAATATATACACTTGTTGATGTAAGTCTTAAGAAAATAGAACAACTCTTAATCAAAAAGCGACTGTCTAAAAAAAACCTTTTTAGTTTTTCTAATAAAGAAATAGCTTTAAAGCAAAAGCTCTTTATTTTACCCCTGAAATTTTACATTTTTTTAAAAAACAGCGCTGGAAAATGTTTGAAGTTTGACTGTATAGTGTGTAAACAGTTGTGCTAGAATATCAAAGAAACAAAAGACAGTTTTTTTCTGCACAATTAACACCATTTTAATCAACAAAATATATTATTGCAGCAACTACGCTTTTTTTTACGATATTTCTGTAATAAAAAGACTGATCAAATGTAACTTTTTTAGCTTTTGTTTTTTACGGCTACAAACTTTTTTATATAATAATCTTGACTAACGAGAAAAAGAGAGAAAATACGCTACTATTTCTAAATATTTTGTTTTTATATCTCTCACTATATTATAGGCTCGAGGACATTGAAGTCAATTATAATATAAAGTAGTCAACTATCTACAAACATCGAAAGTCAATATTCTAAGTCAAAAGACTAGCTCAATCAACATGTTGACGTTTTAACGAAACTTTATAAGCGTTTTTAGTACCATACGTTAATAGACATTTCTTATCGGCTCAGGGTTTATTATCTTAGAAAATAGTTAGACATAAAGTAAAAAATAGCCAAATATAGATTTTTTGGTCAGCAATATAAGCTTTTTAATTAATAACATAACTTCTCAAATGATTTAATAAACTTCCAAAGACTTTCAATAATATATTTGGAGCTGTCCATATCAAGTATAACATTGATTTTAGAGCTGATTTACATGTTGTTGATCAAGTTTACGGGCGCATATACTAAAAATGAAAAAATAAAACTGGAAACCAAACTTAAAAATCCGAATATATAATTCGAAACTGAAAAAATAAACTTGATAAGTCTAAACTTAAAAATCGACTTGTGGAAGTAATTTTAAAAAGTAAACACCATAGTCTGAGATTTAAAGACGTCCATGATAACTCTGGGCTTTATATTCAAATTTAAATTCGTTTTTGCAAAATCGAATTTTCAGATTTAGTTGTTCAGTTTAGGTTTTTACAATTTGATTATCAAGTTTGTAAACTTGATTAGCTCATAAAACAGCTAAATCCACCGTCCGAAATACTTAATACTAGAATTCAATATAGATTATTAAAAGTCTCTTAGGTTTATTAAATTATTTGTGTAACTTGTTATTGATTGCCAATATTATGTAATTGAATGCCAAAATTATATTTCTGATCTGTAAAATAGGTTATAGATTCAAAGATTATGTTAATAAGCGATAAATTATGTTATTAAAATGGAATTCTTTTTTTTTATAGCAAGGATCATCTTGTTGATCGAAAAGCTTTAAGAAAAAGTTTTTTTTATTAATTATAAATTTGCATTTTTTTGATTGCACTTGTAATAAGATGTGTGTTTTTTGATCGTTTTAATATGTTTTTTTCGGTATTATATCGTAGATTGGAAATATTTTATAATAAGAGGTTGACACATAAACTACGAGGCATACATGTAATTTTAATTTTCTTGAAAGACAGGTCTATTTTTTATAATAGAATTATACACGGCGCACAACCGTGTACAGTATACATATATTCTTTCGTTGACATAAAAAACAAATCAGTGTTTCTGTGTTGATTAGAGAATTTTGCGAATTGAATAATATGCTTGTTAAAAAATACTATGTATACAATAAATTTTCTCAATTTTAAATTAAAAAAATAAGGTTTTTGTTAAAATAAGAGAATATTGTAAATTAAAGAATAAATACTATATGTTATATATATTCTAGCATATTTATATTTTTTTTGATATATATTACTAAAATATTCATCCTTCTATTATATACTATTAATTAATACAGACACTTGAAACAATAATTTAAAAGCTAGCAGAGCTCCGGCTAATTACTTCAGAAAATAGAAAATTTTATTTAATAAAATTTTAATCAAACGTGTTTTTTTAAAAGATCAAGTTTTCAAAAACAAAAAAAATTGGAAGTTTAATAAATAATAGATTTAATAAACTCGTTTCGAATGTGTCATATTATGACATATTCGAAGTGAAAAAAAAACACTAAAGATTTGTCTATACACAGTTTACTGCTTAATTCGAATAAAAAAGAAAAGCTACATTAATGTAAACATTTTTGTGAGAGTTTGTTTATTTTTTTCATAGTTTCTTAAATATGACAAAAGAGCAACAAGATATATTGATTCATGAGCCACCCTGGGGCTCTTTTATAGGTTCACGCAAGGCCTGTTTTTTTGGTTCAAGCAACACGTTACAGCATTTTCCAGCACATAAAGTATAATAAATGTTCTCAACGCAGTGTTTATAAAAACACTAAGAAATATTTCTCAAATGCGAAAACAACTAGAATATACGACAAGAAAAAAAAAATTTCTCAAATTTCCGCTGACGCAACATCACATAAGTAATCGTGATAAAGCAGTATATACACAGCTTTTTTAGTTATATAGTTTTTTTTGATTGTTCTCTGTATCTGTTTTTTTTCGACGTTTCTTTTATTTGTGTCAAAATGAATGTTTTTCTGTTAAATAAACTCAAGAACAAAGAGAGTTTACTGATTTGTACTCTATGTGAAAGCAGCATTTAAAAGATTCTGAAGAGAATAATGTTTTTATACACTCCTTCCTGTTTTACTATGTGCTATGTTGTGTATTTTGTCTGAAGATCGCCTCGTATTTTAAGACATTCCGTTCTTGATTTAACTTCTCACAAAGCCAGAAAAAAAAGCAAATTTTATATCTTTTCGTATTTTTGTTTTACAGCTACTGGCATCATGTTTGATTAAATTGACAAGTATGTGTGAGAGAGACAAGCTGTTTTAGAAAAAATTTTTGACTGAAAGGGCAGCAGCTTCTTAATATCTTTAAGTGTTTTAAGTAAAAAGAAAAACATCACAGCAGCAAAAAAATAATAATATGCAAGCGTATCTATATTATTTTCTTTACGTATAACATCTAATGTATAGTTTTATTAAAAGACACAATACCATAAACTTTTTATTGAGAAAATAATGTTTCAAAAACGAGTAGCATAAAAATAATCGCAAGAATAGTAAAGACCTTTGAGAAAAAAAATAAAAAAAGCTGTGCGCTAAATAAATATTTTAACCATAAAAAAACAAAGCGACTAAATAAACGCTACTGTGTAATAAAAACTTCTAAATTAAAAAAATTTACTATTATCAGATTAATTTTTTGGATTTTTAGAATTTCAGCCGATATTAATCACTGTATACTTATTATCTGCTAATTACCAGGGCTATTTAATCGGTTTAATACATTAAAATGTAATATCATATAGCCATTGTTTTTTAAGGTTAGTATAAACAAACCTATATTATATAATAAATGTCACTTTACTAAACATTTTAATCAGTTTTTTTTAAAAAAAAATTAGATTTGGAAGTTGTCTAATATCTTGAGAGCAACTACTGCTGCATCTTTTTTAAGAGTCTAATAATATGAAGTCACCCTTTTTAAAGTTGTTGTATTTAATATTTTTTCAACGGTTGACTAGTGTTTTTTAGATTTATATCTTCAACACGACTAAAACATTGTAAAAAAAAATAACGCTTTATTTTTTTTCTACTGTCGTTGTCTATAATCATAAAAAAACTTTTTCGGTCGAAGCTGTTGATTAGACAGAAGAGCTTTTATGAAAATATATATTCGATCTACATACAAACACTTGCATGTCACTCTTTCTTTTTTTGTACATAAAATTGCGATTTTTATTTACATCGGTTTCATTAATACAATATATATGTGTATTTTGTTTTTCTAGAACAATAAGTTTTATAAAAATATGCAAGGTATTCTGTGATGCTTTTTAAAACTCTATTTTTTATATATTGTAAAAAAAATTGGCGAAAAAAACCAATTACATTGAAAAAAAATCTACAAAATAAAAATGATATGAATTATAATAAAAACGAAAAATTATGTAAAACTGTCAAATTTACCAAAAAACAAAATACGGCGTGTATAAAGACGATATAATCTTTATTTCGTCATACATTTGAAAGTATCTTTTTTACTATCTTAACTTCATAAAACTCTAAAATTATTCTGATATCGTACATGAACAAATTCGATATTATGTTGTTTCAACTTATATCATTTGGCTCAATATGTTTTTTTCATTTAAAAAGTTGTTTTGCATGTCTTATTATAGCTGTCTTTGTTTAAGTTTTGAAGATTTTATTCAAATTATAAAGCTGTACTTAAAGACTCGTTTTTTACGATCGTTTTTTTAAAATTAGACTTTTCACCGGCGGCTTCGTGTATTGGCAAAGCCACGTTTTGAGGCACCACAATGTCTTGTAAAGTATTTGAATTAACTGATCCAAATTTATCAACTTTTTCGTCAACTTTAAGATGTTCATTGTTTATAAAATTCTTTTCATCACTATTCACGAGGGATAAATTATATAAATGTTCAGTATGAACACTTTCTTTTTTACTGTCTGTTTTTACTCGTGAGCTGTGTATATTATCACTTGCACTATCCGTAATGTGAGTAAGATTACAGTTTTCTTCAAATTTTGTCTCAGATTTAAGACTCGTTTTCTTCCGACAACTGTTACATGCTAAAAGCAACTGAGGCATTAATTCTTGTATTGTTTTCGATATCTCGTGTATTCTATCAAGACATCTTTGCAATTTATTTAGTTTTTCAACAGTCACGTGATCGTCGTCGTGCTCACAATTATTTGAGTCTTTATTTTTAGAACTTGTTTTTGAACTTGATGTTTTTGATATTGGCAAATTGTCTTCAATATTTTTTTTATTTGTTGTGTGGGGTGATGGATTTTCGTTGATTTGTTGAATATTTTTATATGTTTGCGAATCGGCAGTGTTGTGAATAGGTGGTATTTCTTTTAGCGAGGGCCTGAGTGTAGAAGAATCTGAATCTTTGTTTATTGAGAATTTTTTTGCATCCGAATCTATTATAGGATCTTCATTAATAGTAAAAATACTTAGGATCATTAGTGACAACATGAAAGTATTTTATTTACATCGTTTTTATAATACACAATTAACCCCATAAGTATAAAATTAAAAGATAAATTAAAGAAACAAATTTATATTTTCAAGATTACTATTTTGACAAATCTAGGTTCTATTCGCTGTTTTTATTTACTTGTTAGAAAAAAACGTTTTATCTGTTTATTATATTAAAAAAACCAATTAATGTGTCGAAAAGAATATATTCTTTTACTTAATAGATTTAAGATAACTGTACAGGTTGTTACGAGTTAAACGAAATTCTTCGCTTTTTTACATTCATAAATATCAGAAAAATATATTAAATAAATAATAAACTTCATAATATTTAGCTTTTAAAATATATTCTGAAGATTTTGGATGTTTGTAATATATGTGATGTTTTTATATTTTTTATACACACATACTCATCAATCATCATATAAACCAGGGGGGGCAAACTACGGCCCGCGGGCCGCATGCGGTCCGCCAACGTTTTTTGTGCGGCCCGCTTATAAATAAGTTTTTTAGTTCAGTTTTTCTTTTAAATAAATTATAATAGCGAAATTTTATTTTTTTATCCTTAAAAAACATGGCATTTCTCTTATAACTAAAAACTTAATATTTATGTACTTTATTGTCGCTCTGTACTGTCTTAAAAAATTTTACCGGCCGTTAACAAGCGGGGAATACCAATAGCCATTGTTTTTTGAGTCTTTTGACCAACTCACTTTTACTTAATTAATTAAGATAGTTAAAATTAAAGTTAGTAAGTAATAATCAAATCGAAACAGTTCAAAAACCAATTTAAAATAAAAGCTTTTCTATCAT
>SBJP01000583.1:0-13020 GCA_014805705.1 Cucumispora dikerogammari
TAGAACATCCCGCAAAACCTACTAGTATACAAAACGCGGAGTGGGACAATTCGAATATAAATATAACAACAGCAAGTTTCATAGAATACGACAACTCTATGTTTCTTAAGTATCAGTTCCTTGAAGAACTAATGAATTGTTTTTTGGGAGAACAATTTATAAGTTATATCTTTAATGAGACAAATAAGAGTATAAAAAAAGGCCAGATTTTTAGATAAGAGATTGCTTATATTAGTATTGGCGAAATTCCGACATTAATCAGTTTGGCGATATATATATGAAAATTGATTCATTACCAAATATAAAAAACTTCTGGTTTTGTCTCCCTGAACAAACGATTGACCTGAGGAGAAAATATGTCTACGAAAAAATGTCGTACCACAAATTTTCTTTTGCAGAAGCCACATAAGAATTACAGAATTCTCGAAGTAGATAATAAAACCGCCTGGTTGAAAAAAAACTACGGAAGTTATTGATAAAACAAACCAGTTGCTTTATCTTTCAAGACCACCTGATAAAAAAATATGTATAGATGAGAGTACATTGGCACATGGAGGAAGATTTGGGGATTAGTCTTTAATAAGACAAATCCTAAGAAATGGGAAATTAATATGTACGCAAATGCAAGTTTAGCAAACGGATACGTTCATAAGATTAAGCTTTATACAGGAAAGGGGTTAACAGTTTTAGAAGTGATAGAAAACTTAACTTATAAATATCGATAACACAAACATCTATTGTATACTGATAATTTTTATACTTCTCCGGAAATTATAATGAAGCTCAAAGCAGACAAAATTTTTATGAGTGGAACCTGAGAACCAACAAGAAAAACTTACCCAAAACACTGATTATTCAATCGACTAAGCTATTAAAAAAAAGCAGCTACTGGCATTTAATAACGGGGACATAAATGGGATACTATTTAACGACAGAAGAATGGTGTTGTTTTTGTCTTCTCTCCATTCTATCGATAATGCAGATTCCATAAATTTCTGCACTTTATTAATCACGAAAAGAAGATGTTTTCTAAATATAATTATACATCGACATTAAAAATAATTTATGATTACAACTGTAATATAAATGGTGTTGGTGTTTTTGATCAAAAGATAGAAAACTACAATACAAATAGAAAATCTAATCGGTGGGCCTTTAAACTGTTTCTTTTTATCATAAACTTTTTTTTTAAACAACTTATACATTCTGCATATAGGTAAAAAGTTGGGATATTGCAGGAGACTTTAGTTTGGGCTTAAAATAAGCAAGTATATGTGTACAAAACGGGAGACAATACCGGCCTTAAAAAATTAACATCTGATACTAAAAACGAAAAAACAAAAAAAACTGATGATCTGTGCAAAGTATTATCAGAAAAGGTGTAAAAAAGAAAAAACAACTTATTTCACTTTATGAAGCTGAGACTTTTGAATATTTATAAGATTTTCATGAAAAATCGACCAAACTGACAAGATTAAGATGTAATAACTGTTACAAACTATGACTTCTAACAAAAACTAACGATTATTGTAAGATATGCGAAGTATCTCTGTGCAATACAAAAAGATGTTGAATAAATGGCACTTTAAGCAAACAGAAACTGGAAACGATGACAGTGTATCAAGTAATGAAGGGACATTTCAAGAGTAAAAATTGTTTTAACGTAATTTTTTTTATAAACCACCTCGCTTTTTTGTAGAACTAGCCTATTACACACGTGTTTTAATCGGCTTGCTTTTTATTATAAACACTTAATCTATAATATATAATAACGCTATGCGTTGTCTCATTGTTTGGTTTTCCTGACTTAACGCAACTTCTTAGTTCAACTATGTGTGCGTGCTTTTTTCTGATTTTTTTTTGAGTCTTTGATCAACGAAATACTGGCTTTTTTTTTATGCTATTTTATTATTGGACAAATATGTCCTAAATTTTATTTTCCTGTTTGATATAGGACATATATGTTCTAAAATTTATTTTTGCTTTTTTATTTTGGCTATATATGTCCCAAAATTTATTTTTGCTTTTTTATTTTGAGACATATATGTCCCATCCATACCCTAAAAGTTAAGGTTTTATTATTTTTTTTTTAAAGCGGTTTTGTTTTTAATAGCCAAATCGCTCAATTTTTGCTGCATGTAAGCCCAAACATGCTCGCCCAGCTTTAAATCCGAGAATTGAGATCGCTAAGAAAGGACTTCTATGTGACTATCAGCAAAAAACGACATCGTGTAGACTGAAGTGTTTTTGGGTCGTTATCTTGTTAAAAAATAAATCTGTTAAGCCCCATCGAATTCGCAGGGGCACACAGATTGTTGGCTAAAATAAAAGTATATAAAAAACGATTTATTGTTTCTTCGATAAAAACTAATTTAATTATATCTCACAATAAAATGCATCTTCAAACCAAAACATTTCTTTACCAAACTTTACAGTTAGTGTTATATATTTTAAATTAAGGCGTTTACCCTGTTTACGCCATATATAACCTTTTTCATCTGATGTAAAAAGATTAAATTTACACTCGTCGCTAAAAATAACATTATCTCAGTAGATATCTGGAAGAAAAGATTACTTCTGTACTAATGAAAATTTTTGGTAGATGTTTTTTTTTGATAAAAGTGGTTTAGAGCATACAAAATATGCTGTAATACTGCTAGAAATCAAATTGTTCTGTACAGTTTGTATGCAGCCTGTAAAGTTGCTGTTTTCTTTAAGGCTATCAGTCAACTTAAGAGCACTAATTTTAGGGTTTTTGGGCATTATTTTTTTGATTAGAGCTTTTTCCTAGCTCATAAAGAATAAATAATCTACCAAAACTATATTTTCTTACTAAAGAACCGCTGGTCTTTTGTTTTAGAACAATTCTATTACGTTGAGCGTGTAACACTCAATAATTGAAAGTATCTTCGATCGATTTACCTCGCTTGTAGAGTTTTATTATCGCTTGTAATTTTCTTAGTAATGCACTCGAAGCCATGGAGTCTACGTTAAGAATAAAATATAGAAATGTTTTTTTTAGCGTTTGTTTTTAATAAACTTTATTATGTGTTTCTTTTTTTGACATTTTTTTTTAAATTTTTTTAAAGAAAATGTTTTATAACACATAAACGAACAAAATTTCTAGTTTTAGCATGTAGTTTTTTTGACATTACTGAATAGCAAAAAATCATACTATGAGGTCTCGCTTTTATTAGGAATCGTAAAAAGTAGATGTCTTGTTTTTTTGACATACTGTATATATTGCAAAAGCTAAATAAAGATGACACTGTTAGTATGTTAAACATAAAAATTGAGAATTTTAATCCAAAAATTTCATAAAATTAAAACGGTGTTTAAAAAATACGATTTATTTAAAGAAAAATTTTCGATGTTAAAAAACCATTTTAGTTGACAATTAACATCTTATCAAAGCGATCTTGAAAAACATTTTTATTAGTTATTTTAACACCAAAAAAAACTTTTTCTTGTTATTATGTTTTTTACCTCTTTTCGCTACTCTCATGTTTTTTTTGCTACTTTTTTCTGCTATTTTAATTTATTCTCTTATTACAACATTAAAAAAAATTTTTTTTTGATTTGACAAATAGAGTTTTATTTTATTTTGAAGTAGGCTAATATACGAAGCAAACTAAAAAAGTAAATTGTGATTTATATACTTATTTTTAACAAAAGACAGTTTCGACAGAAAAATAAAATTTATATTTTTTTTTAAATAAAAAGTTTATTTATTTTCGGCTGTAATAGAGGTAACGTTTTTTATGTAAAAAAGTTTTTGAAAGTCTTAAAGACCGTTTATAGAAGACAACTTTTTATATGGGATTTTGTTGTCGTTAACAACAGTTTCTTTATCGTTAACGGCAAATTAATTTTTTTTAATTAAAAATATATTTTTTATTATCGTTAGCGGCAAACATGTTTTTTAATTAAAATTATGTTATATTTTTTTATTGTTAACGACATTTTCTTTATCGTTTACGGCGAAAATAAAAAAACATAAGCTAAATAAACTATTTATTTATTTGTTTTCGTCCTCGACTTTTTTCAACAGCTTTTAACATCTTACGAAAAAAACAATGGCAATCTGCCAATGTTATAGTCTCCACCTTTGTTAATATTGCATGGCGAAATTCATTCTCAGATAACACTTTAGACTGAACGACAAAGTTTTTTCATTTGCTAAAACAATTTTCAATTATATTTAGCATTAGCGAATATAATGGCAAATATTTTAAAACCTTTTTTTTTACCATTTAAAACATCTACAAGACCCCTGTAGTGATAAAATTAAGCGTTATCCAAAACATAAACAGGATTTTCGATTTTAGATTCGAAATGTCTAATTTTTAGGTTTAATAAATAAGCTTAAAATTTTCTTTAGTAACTAATTTGTAATTGATATGACAATCAATTACTGTATTTATTTGCTGCAGCTATTACAGATATGTTTCGTAATTTTATTGTATGCACATTTATAATAGACGATGTTTCTAAAACTGATTGTTTTTTTTCGTTCGTAAAACGACACAAAAGTTTACTTCGAAGAAAAAAATAATATTTTTGTCTTTTATTTCAAACAATAGCTAAGTAATATTTTTAGTTATATAAAAACCTTTTTTTAATGATCGGTCGAGTTCCATTATTTTGGTATAGAAATTAGTTGTTTTAGTGTGTAACGGAACTCGCTCAAGCACTGTGTAACAGTATTGTCGTCTATTCTGATGTGCTTTTTAAAAAATAGAAACGATCGTTTTTCGTTTACGAGCAAAAAACGAATATTTCGCCCAAAAAAAATGACTGTTTTTTCGTCAAATATACTATTAAAAATTTTAAAACAAAACAACTCATTCGCAAAATTACAATCTTAAAAAGTATTAAAGAAAAACTAAAGTGTAACGAAGATGGTTTTATATACAATTATATTAAAAAAAAGACACAGAAACAAGACGCCGTTGCCAAGACAGAAAATGTGGAGAAAAGTTAATTACAAATTAGACAAATCATATTGTAAATTTAAAGGATCATGAACACTCACTGAATTATAATAAAATACTAAAAGAAAAAAATTATATAGAAATCAAAGAAAGGATAATACACTCAAAAGAAAATACTTTTGATATAATTACCGAGGTGTTAAGTAAAACAACAAAAGACGTCATTATAGTATTACCGTCTATAACTCGCATGAAAGACAGCGCAACCAAGGCCCGGAACAAAGGTTTAATAAAATTTGAGTTACATTACAAAGATTTACAAAGAGTTTAAGAAAAACCCCAAGAAAAAAATAGTTTTTTTAACACGACAGCAGAATTGAAAGACCAGAAAGAGTTAACTATTTTTTTTTCAAAAAACTTGTCGATTATTTAAAATTTTTTATTGTTCTTATGATAGATAGTACATCAAAATTTGTTCTCCGGATTTTTATCAAATTTACACAATTCATAACCAACTATTTGGGAAATCTTGTTTTTGTATATATATTTATGGCAGCAAAAACTTAAATTTTCAAAAACGACACTTAAATATATAAACAAAGAAAACGACTTAAAACTGAAGTTTATTATATTTGACTCTAACAAACGGCGATTCAAGCCTAAAAAAAAAGTTTTCATTGACTCAAAAATAGAAACTTGTCTTTTTCAATTTGGTCAAAACTTTTGAAAAAAAATACAAAGTTTAAGGCTCACTAAAAAATATAAAAAGGACACACAAGCTAAAAATTTAATACAAATGCTCTTAAACCTTTTACTTGTCCCAATACACACAATATTAGATAATTATAAAAAAATATCAAAACGAATAAAAAAGCAAAAAAATAAAATTTTTTTAAAACTACTTAATACTTTAAAAAACATATATTGGTATAAAAAAAAGACCAAGAATTTCGATCACCAAACTATCCACGTAATTTATAATCTTGTCATTTCCGAATCTTTGACAACGCCCCACGAACAACAAACGCTGTTGAATCGTGACATAGAAGTATTAAAAAAAATAGACTGTGTACACACAAATATGAGCAAGCTACTGAATTCCTTTTAGAAAAAAGAGAAATTAGTAACAATAAAACCAATTTAGGCCTCGGCTGGTAGATTAAAAACTTCTCAGAAAAAAAATAAAAAAGAGTTTCTCTTAAAGGTAGCCCTTTGAAATTATAAAAAATTTGGTTTTTTTAAAGTTCTAAATAATATTTATGAATGGAAATTTTATCTTTAATTAAATCGTTTTTATCACATTTTTATATTTTTTTTTTGACGAAATATCTGTTTTTCGAACGTGAGCGAAAAAAACAGTTATCGATTTTAGTATGTAATGAAACTTGCTCAAGCACCGTACAAAACATTGCCGTTTATTCTGATATGCTTTTTAGAAAATAGTTGTTCAACAATAGCTTGTAGAGTAAGAGATAGGGCGTTAATTACTAATCCTCAGATAAAAAATTTATTTTCTTCGGTGAGTTTAGTTCGATAATCTCCGCTTTTTTTAGTTAAAATGCGACTATTTGTACAGAATATTTGAATTACTTCATGAATCGTTGATCTGTGGAGGCCTATATCCGAAAATGTTTAGAAAAAAAGCAAGTCTTTATTGTATTTATAAAAAAAAGCTGTTTCGTTTTCGAAGGGATTTTTAATTTTTGTTTTTGCGGTTTGTAATTCTGATTGTCAGACATGTTAAATTTTATCACAATTTTTTTTTTGCTGTTGACGTTAAGAAAAATATCGTTAACGATAGAAAAATATAATACAATTTTAATTAAAAAAAAATTTGCTGTTAACGATAAAAAAAATTAATTTGCCTTAACGATAAAAAAACCCTATAAGAAAACATATATTCGAAAGAAAATATACACAACGAAACACACAGATAATAGTATTGATAGTCTAAGTTAAAAAAAAATACTAAATAAAAAAAGCCTAAAAAAGTTAAATTATTAAATAATAAAATATGTTAACAATATTTCTCAGTCTGTGTTTTATCCAGAAAACACCAGTCAATTGATAAAGGAATATATAGTAACAAATTGAATTTTAATCTATAAACATATATACAGAATAGTTCAAAAAATTAAAAAGATTTACTATATATTATAACAATTTTAAGTTTTCTAACACTTGTAATAAAAATATATATAAGTGTTTATTAATAAATAACAGTTTTGTAAAACCTTCAAATGCTTTTATTTTACATAAAACACGAGCTGCATATAAACAGTTATTATAATAATTCAAAAATATGTAAAAAATTGATGTTAGTTAATGTTTATTGTTGTAGAATAATAATAAGAAAATCGTAAAGCCAGCTAACTATAAAAAACTAAAGTAATAAATAAAAAAAGCTTTTTTAATTGAAATGAAAATAATAATAAGAGAAACTTAAAACAGTAAAAAAATGTTAATTTTATTTTTATTTTATTTTTTTCAAAAGATTTTTTTGTAAAACTATCAAAATAAAAAAAATTTTTTAATTCTCAAAAATTACGACAGGTCAACAGTAAACATCAACAAATACGATAAGATAAAACACTCGTATTTTGTTAAAAACATGTAGAAAAAGCCGAATTTGTTTTTTACGTATGCTATAAATTTATGTATACACAAATTATATGTTTTTATAATATACAGTAATGTTCTAAAATTTACCGAAGTCGAAAATCAAAAAAAATCGGTAAATTATAGAATCTAGTAAAATTATAAAAACGTGAGTAAAATATTTTTTTTAATAATACTGAAATTGAAAAGTGTCTCTTGTTTTTTTTTGTTAAATATTACGTTTTTTCTCGCACAAAAAATATAAAAAACGCATATTCACCGAAATTTTTTTTTGTTATAATAGACGTATAATAGATTTATTGCGCTAAGAACTACAGATTCGGAAACACACTTATCTTTCTCAACGAATTTTATTTCGTCAATTTCGTTTTTGTTTTTGTCAAACTTTTCTTTTTTTAATTTATTAACAACTTCATCTAGTTAATTTGCATCTTATATTGATATACTTTTCAAAAGATAATTAATCGTATATATTAGTTTTTATAACAAAGTCTCGAACAGTTTTTTCTAAATCTGCTTTCGCAATTAAAACCTTATTTTTATTTTTGTATAGACTATTAAAGCAATTAAGTATGTTTTTTTACTAACATATAAGCAAGATAAATCTGAAAACGTAATCACGTGATTAAATTCAGTTTCTTATAAGATTCATACATGTCAAACTTATTTTTACTTTTTCTAAAATAAAATTCAACTTATATTTTTTAAAATTTGCTTTAAATGTCATTATAATTTTGTTATTGCTTGGTTGTAATTTACCTGTGAAGTTTTTTTATAAAATTTAATTTTATTTGACTCAGTTGATTTCTACACTTATGTGCAGAACAGTTGTTGAGTAATAACAACATCTTTTTGTCATTCTTTTTCAACTTGGTGTTTTATTTACTTAAGCAATTATTAAAGATTTCTGAAGTCATTTAAACACCCCAAATTAAGTATAGTTTACATATGTTTTTTCAAAAAAAATTTTGAAACATCTGAGTTTTTTAGACTTGCCAATAATTAAGAAATAAAGTTTATCTTCATCGTTCATGTTGCAATATAACATTATTGAACTTTGTTTTAAAGTTTTTGAATTTTTTTCTTGATTTATTACAAGCACTCTTTAAAGTATTGTTTCATAAAATGGCTTAACGGCAACTCGCCCAGAATAATAAAACTTTTAATTTAAAATATATTTTACACTGAATTGAGATCAACATAAAAAACACATTCGCTCTCACATAGAACTTTTTTTAATGAGTAAAAGACGTATTTTAAAAACTCAGTCTTTTGCTTTATAAATAAAAATATTATATATAAATTTGATTTTGATATAATCAATAGCAATATAAAATTTTGTAATTAACAACCATGAATATCAAAAAGATAAAAAGTCAAAGAGTTAGCGGGGTGGTTGTTTATAATGACTTCATTTATAATTACGCTGGTAAAATTTTAAAAACCGAGCGATTTAGATGCCAAATACGAACATGTAACGCAAATTTGTTTATTGAAGAAGATCGAGTGGTTTCGAAAAAGCCCCACACACATGCACCCGATCTAATTAAGGCGAAGAAAAAACAAATACAAGCAAATGTTAAAACAGAAACTAAAAATACAAACAAACCCGCGAATGCAATTATTATAAATATAATTACACACCTGAAAAATGAAGAAACTGC
Organism: Cucumispora dikerogammari; assembly: GCA_014805705.1. Lineage (NCBI taxonomy): Eukaryota > Fungi > Microsporidia > Cucumispora > Cucumispora dikerogammari. The sequence continues at coordinate 9,218 of SBJP01000583.1, forward strand.
TATTCTACCCAAAATAAAGAATATCAAAAACTCAATAAGAAAAAAAAGAAAAAAACATTTAGTTATTTAGATAAAGATTTTACAGACATTCCAAAACACTTAAAATATGATTAAAGAAAAGAACTTTTTATGCAATTCGATAGCGGACACAGTGATCATGAACGTTTTATTTTTTTCACAAATTTTAAATCTTGTTTCTTTAGAACAACTAAAACACTTTTAATAGACGCGACGTTCAGAATCACTCCACAAGGATTTTATCAGGTATTAATACTTCATAGTACTTTCTTAGATAAAGCATACTTCATTGTCTATGTTTTAATGGCAAACAAGGCCGGAGCCTTGTATTTAAAAGTGCTTTCAAAAATTGCTGATCTGACTACAATTAAACCGAATATGGTTTCTATTAGTTTTTTAAAGATCCTTAATTAATGCAGTATCAAAAATATATTTGGAAGCAGAAGTTAATCTCTGTTTTTTTCATTTCAGCCAAGCCATATGGCGTAAGATACAGCAACTGAGTCTTTGTACGATCTATAAAACCGGGTCTGAAAATTCATTCGATCTTAAGCGGATATTAGCTTTATCATTTTTACGTGAGAGAAACATTCGAAACGAATATATACAAATCAAACATCGCCTCAGCTTGAACGAAATACTAAATAAAGAAGACCTGTTCAAGTATTTAGAATCAACTTATATCGGAATAGAGCACAACAATCCTCTATATCACACCAAACCATAGTCTGTACACGATCGGGTTAAAAAAAACACTCCAAGAACGACTAACGGTGCATAGGATTTCTATCGGGGCTTAAACGAAATAATATCGGTTTCAAAACCAAACATCGCGTTATTTATACAAAAAATACTTGAAACAGTAAAAATGATAAAAATAAAGATTAATCAGAGTTTGAGTGAAAAATTAACATTCTCTAACAAAAATTTCGACAAGGAAATAAAGCTTGCGATTTTAATAAAGCACTATGATCTATTTAGAAGGGAAATATTTTCAGATGCCGTTTTGAAAATACATAAATTTGAGTTTGATTAAATTGTTTTTTGCTTTTTCATAATACATTTGTTCTTTAAAAACGTCTTTTTTATAAATTATTAATTCTATATTAAAAACATAGTGTTTTTCTGTAACATAATTTTTAATTTAAGTAGTTTATAAAAAAAATTTATTAAAAAAAACATTCTATTAAAAAATATATAAATTTTTAATATCTGAGCGAGTTGCCGCTTATATTAATTTTTTTAATATCGGGGCGAGTTGCCGCTCACCCTTTAAAATGTCATAAAAATAAAAAATAAATGCCTTTTTTTAGTTGCTCTAGTCATTAATATCACAGTTTACTTTAAAAGCAATAATAAAACCACACAGTCGAAAAAAACAAAACATGACAGAACGAACATTGTTTATTTTTTGAGTTTTGAAAAATGATAGATACCAGCGCATAAATGACAATCCATATAACATATATAATTATATTGGAGACAATATATACAAAATTGTTAAAAAGTTTGTCAGACATTTTTATAAAATGTGTTTTTATAAAAAAAGTTGATAATAAACAAATAGTTAAATCATAATTATATTTGATCTAATTTTCAATCGTTCTTTGAAATTTCTGATTTAGAAAATCTATTCGCTTATAATACATTTCAAGAAATTTTATTATAAGAAAAGAGATATACCCAAAAACCAGTTATATACATAAAAAAGTTTTTTCGTTATCTTTTCGCTTATAGTAAAATAAACATTTTAATTAATAAAAGTTTCTAAAAAACCTTCGTGTTCTATAAGAACATAATACTAATCTATTTTTGTTTTATGTCATTTAATTAATTTTTTTTCAAATTATTTTTGCTTTTTTTTTGTAAAACTCGATTTTGAGTTTTTAGACAGTTTTTTAGAATTTTAAAGTTTTTTTAAATAACATATGTGCTATCTTTTGTCTTTTCTTTTTTTTTCGCTAATTTTTTACACATTACATGAGTTTTTTCTCTTCTTGTAAAAATTAAAACCAGTGTGTCCTAGACTTGCAGATGCACGTTGTTTATTCCCGATTATAAAAACGCTAGTTTTTTAATAATAATACTCGTTTTTTCACCCAAAAAAAAACGTTTTTTCTGCCAAAAAATACATCCGTATTATTCTGCTAAAAATATGTATAAATTAATTTAAATAAAAAAACTTAAAGTGCCCATGTAAATAATAACAAAAGCCAAGTTAAAAAAATATATCTGTGTGTTTATCAGAAGGGCTTATATACAGCTTCCATAGTTTAATTAACTTCTAAACGATATCTGCACAAATTTGTGTAAGCTTTTAAACATTCATTAAACAAAAAACAAAATGTATTTTATTATTAAAAAATACATCTCACATTGAAAAAAAGAAAAGAAAATATTACAAACATGGCAACATCATTCTTATTGTGTACAGTTTATTTCGCTTTCTCAAACAACTCAGATTAAAACAATGTGTCAGCTAAAAACATATTTGCACTTTTGACAAATATGTAGACTGTGGTACGCACATAAATTAAACCAGTTTCTTTCATAAAAAAAAGATTTTGTTTGAGGTTCCAAATTTAAACGAGAGGTTTTTTAAGGTTTTTGTGAAAAAACACAAACTATATTTTCAAGCTGTCTCCTAAAAAAGTATACAAAAAAAGAATAAATAGTCAAATATAAACAAAGCCGAAAATATGTTATCAGAATCTTTTTTTTAAAAAAAGATATAAACAAACCAGTTCGCTCTCAAAAACAACCGGTGAAAATATTTACCTTTACTTAGCTATATTATAGGATTTTTCTATCGTTAGCGACAATTCCCCTATCGTTAGCGATAAATTAGAATTTGAATAAAAAACATACATAATTTTACTTATTTTATAAAAAAAGTTAACACAGAAACGTACTTACTTTCTACAAATATATAATAAAAAACAAAAAAACATAAATTAAAAACAATCAATATAAAATATTGTTATTAAAAGATTCTCTTCGTCTACTACTTTCAATGGCTCTTAGCATTTTTCTAAAAAAGCCGTCGCAATCATCTGCGGTAATAATATTCATCACAGTTGTTATTAACTCTCTTAACATCGCTTCTGATGTCGCATTTGCACGCAAAACATAATTTTTCCACTTACTGAAGCAATTTTCTATAATATTTAACATCAGAGAGTAAGATGGCAAATACTTAAAAATATTACCCTCACTTACTAAAACATCTCGAAGACCAGAATAATGATGTATACGAGCATTATCTAAAATAAAAACAGGATTGTTAAGACCTAGATCAGCGGCTTTAACTTTAAAGTTTAAAATATAATCCTTAAAAACTTCGCCTGTATCGGACGTGTCGTTTATATGACAGCTTATCATTTCATATATGTACTCCTGCTGCTAGCACAGAAATAGTTTTTGATCTTGTTGCCTTTGTGGTCAATATGTAAGCTGTCCCCAACAATGATCTACCATTTTTGGTTCTAGATACAACACTAAAACCAACTTCATTAATAAAAATTAAGTTTTTATCTTCCACTTCAAACAAGAGCTGCGAAAACTCTTCAGCGTATAGAAAACGCTTTTCTATAGTTTTCGAAGTGTTTCGTCTTAAGGCACTGCAGCAATTTGTTTTAGAGCATAATAAAAGTCTTTTAAACAACGATCAACTGTATTGTCATTTACAGACACCTGTCTATCATGGAAAAGTTTTTCTACAACAGCCTTTAAAGTAAGCGCTGGGTTTACGTCAACTATGTTTCTTATATAAAACTTATCCTCTT
>SBJP01000584.1:0-12983 GCA_014805705.1 Cucumispora dikerogammari
AATATCCATAATTAATGGAGGTATGCAGATTAAAATCTGTTTTATGTAAAAACAAAATAGGCCTGTTCCTTAATCCTAGTAACCACCCAGCAAAAACTTTTTTTTCATTGATATTTTCTGCTGTTAATTTTACGTCAGCTGTTTTTTTCAATATTTTCTTGAAAGGTTTGCTTTTTTAACCTTTCTACTCAGTCGAGACTTAGAAACTACAGAATTTAATAATTCTTTGACTCCAACTTGTGTCAGAGAATTATCATTTCCTTATTTTTGTCTAAGTTCCAAATAAAAGTTTTTCTTTTCAGATTTTTTCTTTTCAGGCACTAAATAAAGTTTAGAAAAAGTTGGTTTTAGTGAAGAGAAATTTTTAAGCTTTTTCAAACAGCGATTTAGTGACGATTTACTTATTTGGGCTGTATTTAATATTTGTGTTTTTGTATTAGTTGATTTTAGTCTTTTAATTAAATTAAATATAGACTTATTAATAATAGCTCTTTTTTTCTTTTATTATTGGTTTCAAAACTATTAGATGACATGGTTTTTTTAAAATTTTATTTATTTTTTATTAAAACTTTTTTGGGACATTATTGTTGGAACTGGGTCATTATCCTTGGGAACTGAGTCATTATTGTTAGAAACTGAGTCATTATTGTTGGGAATTGGGTCATTATTGTTGGGAATTGGGCCATTATTGTTGTAAATCTCTGCAAAAAACTTTCCTCCAAAACTTTTTTCAAAACTTTCCCTCACGCTCGAAAAAAGTGCTCACTTTCTAAATATAAATATTTCGAAGAAAAATTAGTCTATGTTTTTTCGTGTTAATTCGAAAAAGTTTTTAAGCTTGTTTTATGATTTTCTTTTGATTAATAATTTTACTATAACATTTATTTTACTATAAAATTTTTATTCTTCGCATTTTCTTTAATCAATCTTTTCTTTTTATTATAGCGTTTTCATAGGCCCGCTGCCTTCAAATGTCTGTGACATTTATTAAACTAGTCAGAAAATTATTAAAATGATTGCAGCATTTATTAGACTTTTCGGGAAACCCTATATACCATTTCCCAGTCAAAGTTAACATTTTATTATTCAAAGTTAACATTTTATTATTCAATATTAACATTTTATTATTCAAAGTTAACATTTTATTATGCAAAGTTAACATTTTATTATTAATGTAAATCTTATTGGCTAAGTAAAAACTTATCAAAAAACAATATTATTAGTAACGTTTAAAGTAACCCGCTACAGAAAAAGAAACCGTAAAATATTATGTTAAAACATAAACACAAACATAGCTCAAAAACAGAATGAATACAGCATAAAGCCACTGATATAAAAAAGCCCGGTTTTTAAGATCAGTTTTTCTTTTTGATAAAATTCTTTTTATAAAAAACCATGGTTGTGCCAACAATTGATCAAAATAGCAATATGTCAGATGATATAATAGAAGAACAAGCGCAACAAAGAACACAAGATATAATAACAGATATTTTTGTTTAAATCTTATACGCGCGGTGTGTGATAATGAAATAAAAATGAAAATCGCTGCAGAAACATTTAATATAAAATACGGAACAGCAAGAAACATTATTTGCGCTTTTAAAAAAACAGGAAAACTAAAGAAGAGTAAAAAGGGTAGAAGTTATAGGACTAAACTACTACCCGACACTTTAAACAAAGTAGAAGCTTTAATTTCAGAAAATTTGTCCTTAACACTGAAAGAGTTGCAGTCAAAAATAATAGAAAGTGAAAACCCGGGTTTTAGTATTTCTATTAGCACAATCGAAAGAGGATTATCCGAGCTAAAAATTACATTAAAACTAGTACACCGGGAATTAGACCGAGTAAATTCCCCAGAAAAAATAGTTGAAAGAAAAAACCACACACTCTGGTTTAACGACCACTATTCTAGAGACTATTCCAGTGTGGTTTTTATCGACGAGTCGTCATTTAACCTGCATGTACACTGACGACAAAGCAGGTCTCTCGCTGAACAAAGAGTAAAAACTCTGGCACGCACCGTATGAGGAAGATCTATCAAACTAATCATGAGTATTTCATCAAGCAGTATTATTTTCCCTAAAGTAATTACAAATTCGACAGCTAATGTCGATATTTTTATTAATTATTTTGAACAACTATGCAACTATCTTAAAAACAATCTTCAGCGAAACAATGACTGCTTAATTATGGATAACGCTAGAATTCACAAATCCTCAGATATAGCTCGAATAACCAGTGAATATGGTTACACATATAAGTTTTTTCATCATACTCTTATATGGTAAACTCTATTTAGAATTCTTTTTTAAAATTTAAGGCAAGTGTTAGACCACGTTTGGTTTTGGGTGAAGGTGGCTTTCTAGCAGATTTAATTTATAATGCAGTTTTAACGATAACTCAAAATGATTGTGCGGAATACTTTCGCTATATGTTCAGAAATATAATTAATTGCGCAGCTGAAATTCCACATTCACATAATTAAAAACATTTGACTAATATTTATTATCTTTGTTCATTATTTTTTGTATATTTATATTATCTTAATCTATTCGTTTCGTTCGCAACATTGATGCGTACTTGAATTATAAAATGTTAAATTTGAATAATAAAATGTTAACTTTGACTGGGAAATGGTATATTAAAAGCAGGACCTAAAAAAAAGCGATTTTTAATAAATTTTGTAAAGAATTTTTGTAAGAAATTTTTATAGTTACAAAAAAAAACTTTTTTTCTTTATATAGATATATATAGATCGTTTTTACAAATCCGACAATTTATAGTTAAATAGACAAGCTTTTTTTTATACTAAGATTTTTCTTTTTGCGTTTTTGATTTCAGTTTAATTTAAGTTTTTTGAAACGTTCATATCATCTAAAGCATTTCATCGCATCTCATTTCATCGCATCTCATATCTAAAGCATTTCATTTTGCTTTGTTTTATTCTGTTATAGTTTATGTTTGTTTGATTTAATTTAGTTTGTTTTAATTAAGATTTGATTAGACTATTATAGCTACGTTTAGTAGCGTTTCGTTTCGTTTAAGTTGAGTTTACGAGATATATATAGTTTTGAATGTATGCTTGTTTTTCTGTATATTCAAAAGTTTCTTATATCTATTCAATAAAATAAAAAACATTTGTACGCTTAATGTTTTTTAATTTGAACTGTTTTTAGGGCGAGTTAAAGCAAAACCTCTTTTTTTCTTTAACTAATCATTATGATCTAAAATACACAGTCATATGTTATTTTCTACTTTGACTTTTTTGATAAAGTGTATATTGATATATTGAAGTTTTTTTTAAATTTTATTATACAATACAAAACAATCTGTGTTTATATAATAATATAATACATAAGGCGTTTGTTGTTAACAAAAAAAACAAATATATACAAAAATAAAAACATTAGTTCACTACAATGTTTTTCATTCAAAACAAACACATTCACATATATTTTATTAGATAAACACTATATATATAATTTTTTTCATAACCTATTTTTATAAAAAAAAGCTTAATGTAATTTACAGGGTTCTAGTTTATATTAAAGATTCTGTCATATATCCAGCAGTTAAAATTACACATACTGTTTGTCTGCCTTTCATAAACAAGTTATATATAAACATTCTGTTATATAACCTATTTGTGTTTTTTTAAAAGTTAAGGTGTCTAATCTTATTTTTTTTAATATCAATCGAACACTACAAAAATATTTTGCATTTTAAACATTGAAACTATGTTTACTTATTTGTTTTTTAATAATAAAACGTTTAAAAACAGTTTATGTTTTTTATATGTGAAATCATCCTAAATATATTCTACAATTTCTGAAACTAGATCTGTTTACTGTACATAGATATATATAATAAACATGTGCGTAAATCAATCATAGTAATCATAAAACAAACTGACTTATTTATTTAATATTTTTAATTTTAAACATAAAATAAAAATCATCAATTAATTTAACATGACATCACTAACACAACTAACACAACTAACACAACTAACACAATGATGTTTTTTAATACATTAAATAATTTAAACAAAAACCAAATATATTTGTATATTTGTTTTACGTTATGTATAGAAACCTGTATTTTAAATTGTATTTTTATTGTTTAAGAAACGTAAAATTAGAAAAAAATCTTTTAAACTGCAAATATAATTTTTCTGTGCTATATATACAGGGGTTTTCAGGCTATTTTTCCATCGTGGCAGGTTATTTTTTCATCGTGGCAGATTATTTTCCCATCGTAGCAAGTTATTTTCCCATCGTGTCAAGTTATTTTCCTATCGTATCAGGTTATTTCCCCATCGTGTCAGGTTATTTTCTCATTTGTAATAAAATAAAAATTTTTCTTGAAAAAGCGTTTAATCAACTATATCTTCCCTATTTAAACTTCTCACGATATATCTAATCATGTTCATATAATACCCATCTGTATCTGTAGCTGAAATTAGGGTTGCTTCCTGGGATATCAAATTAAAAAGATCAACTTCATTAATCAGATTTCCCCTTTTTACATGTTCTTTCCATTTCGAAAACATGTTTTCTATAGGGTTTAAAAAAGGTGAGTAAGGCGGTAGATATAAAAAATCAAATCCCGAAAGCTCCAATAAACGTTTGACTTCCTTGATTTTATGAATCGAAGCATTATCCATTATTAAAACGGAATTTTCCATGCCTCTGTTGCGTAACACAATAAAGAGTTCATCAAGAAACGTGCAGTATTTAACAGAACTGTAAGCGGTTAAAGAGGTTTCATAATGAAGGGCCCCTCCCCGATGAATGACACAGCAAATAGAAATATTGCGTGACTGTAAAGCAGGAACTTGTAAAAAAGCAGGTGTTCCAGCTGCATATCGGCCTCTTGTCCCTCATAGAAACAGAAAAACCCACTTCGTCGATAAAAACATTATTGTTTTCTGATATCCTACCCTGGAGCTCTACAAACTTTTGTGCGTATAGATAACGCAACTCTATGTTTTCAGGACAATTTCTTCGTTCGGGTATTGTATGAATTCTTTTTAAAGAATAAGCAAAACCCACAATAGCTTTGTTAACACTAGATATCGAAGTCATAACATCTAGTTCAGAAGCACAACGGTTTACAATTTCTTTTAAACTTAAAGAACAATCAGAATCTAACCAAGATTTTATTCTGTTGATATGTTCATTTGTTAATTTTTTTGGAACAAAAACAGTTCTCTTCAATTTGTTTATTTGACCTGTATCAATATACCGTTTGATTATTTTTTGTACGGTACTTCTATTAAAAGTCATTACTGTGGCAATTGATGTAATACTGTTGCCGGTGTTGTAAGAATCTATGATTCTTCTTCTATCTTCATCTGATATTCGATTATTTACTATGAGCTTTTTTTACTATATAAAATTAAAATAAAAAATAAAATATAGTGATGGGAAAATAACCCGACACGATAAGAAAATAACCTGACACGATGAGAAAATAACCTGCCACGATGGGAAAATAACTTGGCACGATAGAAAAATAACCTGGCACGATAGGAAAATAACCTGCCACGATAGGAAAATAACCTGCTACGATGGGAAAATAACCTGGAAAACCCTGTAAAGCCTTATAGTAATTACTTACTAGAGTAAAAAATCGTGTTTTTTTATATAAATGCTTTTTTTGAAGGAATTTTTTACTTTAAAGATTTTTTAGATTATCCGAATTTGTTTTAGGTTTTTAATCGTCGTAAATAACAAAATCAAAAAAAAATTTAGAGCATATCAGTAAGTAAGAATATTGTTTTCTGCTTGAGCTTCGTTATAAAAGGTTCTGTTTGAAATAGACGTTTTTTCTACTATAGATGTTTTTTTCTTTTTGATTATTTCTCTGCTATAAAAACTTTTTTATTTTTTTAACTAATTTATTGTTATAAATGCTTTTTTTTTTAGATATTTTTTTTTTATTGATAATTTTTGTTGAATTTTATGTATATTTTTATTATATAAAAGATTTTTTTTCTCAAATTTCTACTATAAATATGATATCACGTAGTGAGAAGATACTCGTAGTAAAAAACATAGTAAAAACTTTTAGAGAAAAACATCTACTTATCGTTTCTCTTGATTTTGAGTATATGTTGAGTTTAATTTGCAGGGGCAACATAATTATGTGTTTGTATCGTTGTTTATATATATAGATGACGCAACTCTAGCGCGGTTTTTTGAAAAATCAATCTATGCAATTAAACAACAAGAGATTAGTGACTGTATCTTCGAAATAGTTATTTTAGAGAAAATATGCTATATATACTGAAAGACCGGGTGTGATAATTTTTATGTTTTAAACACTTAGTTTTTCTTTTTTGAATGTTTTTCAGATTAAATGTTTTTTTTTCTATACTGTTTTCTGCTAAAAAAACATTTTTCTTATTACATTGAAGCTATAATCTTTTTTAGAAAAATAGCAGTTTTTTTTGCTTTTTTGTAATTATCATAACCCTTAAGGTTGAAAATGTGCTGTTTAAGACCATTTGTGTTTACAAAATGGTCTTAAACAGCACATTTCTGTAAAAACAGATGGTCTTAAACAGCACATTTTTGTAAACACGAAAGGTCTCAAACAGCACATTTTGTAAAATTAACATTTACGTCAACTGCCTCTAGAATACAGCTAAACGCATCATCTCAAAAAACACGAACATTGAAATCCAAACACAGAGAACTAATACTGAAAACCCGGGGGTGAAGTTGTCGAATCTCAAGACCGAATTTAAAAAACCGAACCTAAAAAGGCCAAACCTAAAAAATCGAACTTGAAAAACCGAAAGTAAAAAACCAAATCTGAAAAATCAGAACCTCAAAAATCGAACCTCAAAAATCGAACGTGAAGAACCTAACCTGAAAAACAGAGCCTAAAAAATCGAATATGAAAAACTAATCTACAAAGTTCAAATATGAAAGATGCAGTTGTTTTTTTAGGTTTGAATTTCAATTCGATTATTGATCTTTGGATTTTTAGAAGCTGTTTTGCAAATACTGTTTATTTTCGGGTTTATTTTTAGTTCCATTTTTCACGTTCGTTTTTTTAGGTTCGTTTTTTGAAGTTCTGTTTTTCAGTTTCGTTTTTTTAGATCCAGTTTTTTACGTACTATTTTTGAGGTTCGGGTTTTCACGAGCGGGTTTTCAGGAGCGGGTTTTCAGAAGCGAGTTTTCAAGATCGGGTTTTTCAGGTTCGGGTTTTTCAAGACAGGTTATTCAAGTTCGGTTATTCAGGTTTGGGTTTTTAGGTTCGTTTTTTCTGGTTCGTTTTTTCAGGTTCTTTTTTTCAGGTTCGATTTTTCACGTTCGATTTTTCAGGTTCGGTTTTCCAGGTTCAATTTATGAGGTTCTGATTTTGAAATTGCGGTTTTGAGGTTCTGATTTTCAGCTTTGTTTTTTTAGGTTCAGCGTTTACGTACTATTTTTGTGGTCGTTTTTTTTTGTTCGGTTTTTCAGATTCGGTTTTTCAGATTCGGTTTTTCAGGTTTGGTTTTTCAGATTCGGTTTTTCAGGTTTGGTTTTTCACGTTCGGTTTTTCACGTTCGATTTTTCAGGTTCGATTTTTCAGGTTCGATTTTTCAGGTTCAATTTATGAGGTTCTGATTTTGAAATTGCAGTTTTGAGGTTCTGATTTTCACCTTCGTTTTTTTAGGACCAGCGTTTACGTACTATTTTTGTATTCGTTTTTTTATGTTCGGTTTTTTATGTTCGGTTTTTAAGGTTCGGTTTTTAAGGTTTATTTTGTCAAGTTCGGTTTTCAGGTTCGGTTTTCAGGTTTGACTTTTCATATTCGATTTTCCAAGTTCGGTTTTCGAATAATTGTTTCATTTTATCGTGTTTCCGTCCCTGTTGATACATAGCATTTTTAAAAAAAACATAGAAGACAAAATTTTTCTTTTTACAAAAATACATTTTCACATAAAAATATTTTTACAAAAAAGAAGTTTTTGAACAAAAAAAATTGATAAACAAAAAAAAATTTGCTCACGAAAAAAGATTCTTGCTTGAAAAAAAATCTATATAGTAAAAAAAAATGATGCACTAAAATAAGCCAAAAATCCTTAAGGGTTAAATGAACAAATTAAATCTATCTATATTTGCATTCACCAAAAAGAGCAAGCATATTTTAAACCGATTAAGATATTTTTCAAATGTGGCGTGATGAAATTTCAGCCGTGACAAATTTTTTTTATTATTTATGTAAAAACAATTTTTTGTATATGTTTTTATTATTATAGTTTGGCGCGACGAAAATTTCATATCAACTTTATATTGTTTTTCTATTTTTCTTGTTTTTATTAAATATAATAAACTTCGACAATTAAAAATCCTGACTGAATTTTCTATATAGATTTGTTTTACTAAAGGTGATAATATATATAAATTTTATATAGGAAAAGCCGCCACGTCAACGACTTATAATAAAAACACGTACAAAAAAAAGAATTTTTATAAATAATAAAAAAAACATTGTCACGACGGAAATTTAGTAACGACACCTTCAAATATTTTCTTTGTATAATTCTAATTGGGAGTTTTTTGTGTAAATGGTCAGAGTTAATGCGTAAGTTGACTATGTTTAAACAAAAATAATTGAATATATTGTATATAGGGCTTTAATTGTTACTAAATACATTTTTCTTAATTGAATTATAGTAATTTTGAATAAATAGAATTATAAACAAAATAGTATACAGTAAATGTTCGATATTGCGAACAAAAAAAACAAAAAGTTGAAAGTGTTCGCAATTTAAGAATTTCGAAACAAATATACTTTAAAACTTTTTTTGAATTAAATAATGTTTTATATTATTATTATGTCTTTATTTTTTAACCAGTATTTTTTTAATATCAAAAACTATGTTTAACTTAGAGAATAAAGTGACACCAAAATACTATCAAAAAACTAAGTGCGTTTGTGACGTTATGAACAATACTATATTTTCATTTGTTTTATATTATTTGTACAGAAATGATTTTTTGATCAAAATTTAATATAGACGCTTCGTGTTATGAATGGTTCTATATTAAATCGATAATAAAATAATAAATTTTTTACATTTTAATATAGAACGAAACATAACGGCTTAGACCGTTATGTTTCGTTCTATATTAAAATTCAGCTTTTTTCACTATAATTATATAAATTTAATATAAGACCAAACATAACGCGAAACTCCTATATTAAATTTTGATCAAAAATTCATTTTCTATACAAATAATATAAAACAATGAAAATTTAGCATTGTTCATAGCGTCACAAACGCACTTAGTTTTAAAAAAAAAGTTTTAGGTTTTTCAGAAAATTTTGTTTTTGAAACTTTAACACTTTGTTCATCAATAAAATATTATATTTCGTAAGCAACCGACACTGTTTTTATATTTTTTAAAAGTTATGTTGTTTTTGTAATCAAAATTAACTAATTTACAAATATAAGTTTCAAAATAGATCCGATTCATCTACATAATTTTTTTGACTTGATATGTAAAATGTTTTTTAAAGCACTTGATATTACTATAAGATGTTTTTTCTCATTTTCTTTATAAATTTTAAATGTATCATATAATGTTTATTTTTCAAATATGTTTTTATAATTGTGCATTCGTCAAAATAAATACAAGTCCTTGGTCTTTAGGGTTGTTTATTTATGTTGTATTTTTTTTATGAGCTTTTATTTATTCTCTCGTCTAAAGGCTGCTCAAAGATGTGAAGCTAGATTAGAGAAATAGTAGTTGAACTTGCGAATATTCGTATTCACTGTGTATTGTGTGTTCTTTAAAGCAAAATATTTTTTAATTCTCGGTTTTAAATTTCTTATTTAATTCATCTAATCGGTTTTTAAACAAATATGAACTAATAAAGCACGTTTGTTGCTAATATATTTTAGATCTAAAACATTTATGTTTTTATTTCAAAATATTGTGTGTTTTTGGTGCGTTCTATAAGCAAAATTTTCGACTTTTCTCATTTTAAGGATACATATAACAATACAGTGAATATCTCTTTTGAAAACTTATCATTAGTCTTGTCGTTATCATAATGAAAAATTGTCGATCTGATATCTTGATGACAGAAAAAACACATTTCATGTAACTAAAAATGTCTTTTTCTTTATAGCTTTTATTAAGTTCATTGTTTTTTAGAGAAGTTTTATGGTTTTATAAAGCTGCTAAAACTTCGTTTCATCATATTTAATTTATTTTAAGCGACTTCTCTTTATATATTTATGTAATCATCATATACTATAAAACTAGCATGCTGAAGTTTCTTCGATTTGTGTCGTAACAGCCTTTAATTCTTTTCTATAATTTATTTTATGCTATTTTCTTTTTTTTTACATTTTGCCTATATTGAAAAGATTTGAGAAAATCGAATTCTACAAGTTTTTTCTGTCTTGAATTTTTTGTTTTCATATACGTCAGTTTTCTTATATTCGCAAAATTCTATGCTCTTTTGACAATACTGTTTGTTTCTGATAGTTATATTTTAAAATTATTGACTATTTTTTCTGTGTGCTTTTTTGTTCTTGTTTTGTTATTCTAAATTTTTGCGTTTAGCTTCAAATAAATGTACTTTCTATTTTTTTTTTGTGCTAATAGAAATTGATTTTCTCATGTTTTTTTTCTTTTATAATTAAAAAACTTTTAAACAATATAATAGTTCTAATACTAGAAATCGTCAAAGTTTTGTTTGCAATAAAAATTTTAATTTACTATATATTCGTCATACTTTTACAAATATATAAAAAAACTTTTTATTTTTAGAGCCACAATATAATTTGGTCGCAATATAGCGTGTTCAAAATATTGAACATTTACTGTATAATCCCGGGGTTTATATGATAAAAAATAATTTAGAACACAAACCGAAGAAAACATATATATATGCTTTTATTAGGTGTTTTTCTCAGAAAAGAACCATCTGTTAAGTAAAAAAATGCAATAGTCGTTTAGTTTAGAAGACCAGCACCATCAGAATGTTTCATAAATGAAAGTTCTAATCTGCTAAAAAGCAATCTGTTTTTTTATATAATTGTTTATTTTTTAGTTGAACTTTAAATCAGTAATTAAAGTTTTAATATAATGAGCGCTATGTTAAAAAGCTCCAATTGTGTAGTAAAAACTTTAAACTTTATAGTACAGTATTATGTGATTTGATAAAAGAAGTTTAAAAAAAAAAGACTTAACTTGTGAAGTCTAAACTTAAAAGCTATCATTGTCTTATATAGAGACATAGCGACTAAATGCGCTTATAGCCCCCCCCCCCTTTTTTTTAGAGCAAAAAAAAGAGACTATAGCTGCATTTAGTCTGCATGCTTTTAATATAAACCCAGATCTCTTTAATGTGACGATTGTTATATTCGAACGCACAAAGAGTCGAAGCCAGAAGCGAGAAGTTTTTACGCTATCTATTTTCTGCTTAATAAAAGATTAGCTCGTCTTGGTATAATATTTTTTTAAAATAAAGCAAAAAATTAAATTTGAATCAGAATAGAACGAACACATGTAGATCCTTATTATTGTTTTTAAGTTTTATGTGGTTGTAATGTTTTGATAACTTGTTATTATAAAACGAGTCTATTTTTTTAACTTTTGTATGGTATAAAAATAGCATTCTGATTCTCTTCATGCTAAAAACATGCATGGCGTCATTCTATAGTAGTTTATATATCAGCTTTTCTAAAAAAAAGTGTTTCGTAACCTTATTGTTTATGGGCCGCGATGTCAACTCATTGCATATTTGTGTAATCGGTTGTCATTCGATCATCATTTTCAGAAATAGCTAGTTTGAAAAGAAAAACGATAAAGTAAAGTGTAATTTAAAAAAAAGTTATAAAAAGAACTTACTTATGCAAGTATAAAAACAAAATTCTGCAACAATTTCAAACAACATTTCAAAAACTAGAATATTTCAACTTCTACAGATGTGTCTTATATTTTTCTTTGTATTTTCCTCTTGATATGATTTATTTATTAAGTTTGACCAAACCTGTTCGATATTTTCTGTGAACAGGGTTCTCTTCTAGATATACGAGGTTTAGTGCGAGTTTTAGAGTTTATGTAGATGTTTCTTTCCAACTTTAATTGCTGTTTACAACAAACTGACATGATAACCGTGTCTTTCTTAAATATCCGGTGATTGTAGTGTTGAGAAAAACCAAATTTCGTGTTTTAACAAATTCTTTAAATAACTTTTTAGACTTTTTTAAAAATGTCTAACACAACAAATATTTTCAAATAATCCTGATCTTACAATCCAAACTTTAATCAAACAGGTGTTATCTAGCTATATAATTCTACCAAAATATCTTTAATTTTTCGTTAATTAAAGAATTCTTTTAGCTATTCACAAAAATAGCGCTTAAAGCTAAATAATTGACTTTATATTCATGTCTTATTTGTTCAACTTTGTTTCTGACGACATTTGTAAACAATCTATATTTTATCACAAAGTATGTTTAGATCACAAAAATACGAATAAATCTAAATAGTTCTCTTTTGTTTTTGTATAATTTTACTTTGTAATTTAAATATAACTGTCATAGAGGTCTTGGGATATAAAAACTATATTTTTTCTACATTTTTAGAGCTTAATGAACACTTTAAAACACTTCTTTTTTTTTTAAAAAAGTAAATAGAACGAAACGGTTTTTAATTCTTTCGTTAAGAAAACGTCTGCTACTCAGAGTTTTTATCTTTAATATGTTCTTTTAGCTCATCATAATTTAAGCTAAGCAATATTACACTTTAATAAAAATAGAACATAATATTCAAACTTTTCATATTTATCTCTAAAGAACTCATAAACGCACAGAATAGCCACTCGACTTTGAAAAATCGAATAAAAAAATTTCTCGAAAAGGGTGGGGGGGGGGGGGGGGGGGAAAAAAAAAAAAAAAATTAAAAAAAAAAAAGGGATTGAACCCTTTTTTTTTTCTAAAGCCGTTCGGGAAAAGAATATAG
>SBJP01000585.1:0-12921 GCA_014805705.1 Cucumispora dikerogammari
AAATATTTGCTTTGTTCTGCAAGGCTAAGTATTCTTTCGTGTATAATGAGTAGTTTTGCACCCGAAATCGCTACTTTTGATTTATCGTATATTTTCTTCGAGTAGTAGTTATTGATGTTTACAAACGATGAAATTATATCATTATTTATAAATTTTTTGAGTGCTGAGTTTGTTGATTCTGCAGCATTGGATGTCATTTTTCTGTATCTTTGAATTGGAAAATAAATATTTGACCAGGTCTCAACTCCTGTGTTTTTAATATACTCATAAAAATTGATATCTATAACTTTAGCCTGCGCCAATAATTGATTAAACTTCGATAAATCCTAAGTGTAAACACACTTCCAAAAAATATCTATCAAAACCCTGTTTTTAAATTTTAGATTTTGAAATTTTTCGCAATATGTCTGACGCAGTAACAAATTCTTACGTTTATCAAAACAGGCGATGTAGCTGAGATTAGTCTAAGATCGCGGTTAGAAACGATAATAGTATTGTCGTTGTTAACTTCGAAATTGACATTTAATAGTTCAAAAAAACCATCTGTATGCGTTTGTATTTTCACTTTCAACAATCGCAAAATTTATTATAATTAAGCTATTGTTCCCATCCTGTAAAGTAGCTGTAATCGGTGTGCCTTTATTTGGTCCAAATAGAAATGTTGCATCTACGACGATAATTTTTTTTAAATATACAAACATCGACTTCAATGCTTTCCAAGAGACGAGTATAAGTTTAAATTGATCTTCATTTACTTCTATTGAAATAATAGCCTCCGAGTTTACTATTCTATTTTTAAGACTGCGTAAATAGTCGTATCCATTTTTAAATACAAGATCATCTTTTAATTTTGCGAAGTTGATTTCAGAAACCGCTGCAATTTTTGGTATATTAGTTTGATAATTTATAAAACCTTTCTTTAGTATTTTATCTAATTTTGCTTCGCAAATCTCTGTATTAATCGCAACAATTGTACAAGTGTTGTCATACTTTCTTGCGTTATCTGGTTCAGAACGGCTGTGTTTAGTGTTTATATGTTTAACGTAAAAAAATTCTGTTTCTGTCGTTTATTAATAACGACTTTGAAACTACAATCTTTCTCACTGCAACCAAGTACTAATCGTTTAAAATCTCTTTTTTGAAACCAAAAACTTAAATTTGTTTTTGCTTATTTCAACACGAAACTTCGGTAGAAAATATTTTATGTTAATGAATTCATCACCAGTCTTGAAATTATTCTCAGTTTTCTTTTGGTCATAACTTAGCTCATCTATGCTTCTGCTTTTAATTTTATTTATTGATACATAAGAAAAATTTTAATACGGATTTAATTTTATTTTTTTATAAGAAGACTAACATAAGTGAATAACGTGATTGTGAATAGAAACGGTACATAAGACTGGTTTGTTTTTTTTATGCGTTGTTGTGTTTTTTGTAAAAAATTTTTTTAATTAAAATGTGTTGGAACTTTAAAAGAAAAAAATATTAATATAAACTAAAGAAACAGGAAATAATGTGCTCATCTCTATAAAACATGTTTACACTACGAAAGGGCCACACTGTTCGATACTTGGTAGCTTTTTGTTCTTTTTGTTTAAACAAATAGAATTCACGAGAAATTTACTTTTTTAAATAAAAATATAAATCAATTAAATTCTGTTTTTGTATACAATATGTTCTTAAAATCTAGTTTAAAAAACATTAAAGCACTGGAGCTGACAAAAGTTTCGTCAAAAACATTGTTATCTGTTACAGACATATGTTTTTCTTTAAGAGCGTTTTTTAAACGCTGTTTGTTATTTTCGAGATAATTTACAGCCCATTATCTATTGATATTTTCTAGTAAATACCAATGAACACTATTTCTCTAAACTTTTTCTAGCCCTAAGTTTTATAGAAATCTGGTGTGAACCGAAAACATTTGAATAAAATGCCGTTTTTTTACTACCAAAGTATTAAAACCTAACTTTTTAAAGTCAGAAAAGAAAGCAATAAAAAAAGTACTTTCTATTAATCATATCACTTAAATATCTGTATATAACTTTGCGAAAGTAACTGTTTGTTTAATATTGGTTTTTAGAAATTGTACGCATATCTACTAAAATCCAACTATTGCTCGGGTTCGCACATTATACTTTTTTTTGGGTTTATTGCTCTCAAATTTTTTTAATTGCGCTCGTATTTTAAAAGTTTTCGACCAATAAAAGGAAAATAGAACTATTTAATTATAGCTTGGCTTATTAAACTTTTTTTTATAAAATGCGTTTACGTTAGTCTTTTAATGTGTTTGTTGTAAAAAAATTTGAGAAAGAATTGATCTTAGCAGAAATTTTGCGAAAATTTTGAAAGCAAATGATTTTATTTGTACAATTTGTTTTATGTTTTTTCTGAGTTCATTTTGTTTTATAAATTTTTTGGAAAGAAATCGTCTAAGGAAACTTTTTTAGATAAAATTCGTTTTTCGAAAAAATTTTGGGTAGAATCCAATTAAAAAACTTTTTTTGGGTAGAATTCGTTTTTCGCAAAAATTTTGGGTAGAATTCGATTAAAAAACTTTTTTGGGTAGAATTCGTTTTTCGCAAAAATTTTGGGTAGAATTCGATTAAAAAACTTTTTTTGGGTAGAATTCGTTTTTCGCAAAAAATTTGAGTAGAATTCGATTAAGCCACCCTTTTTTTTGGTAGAATTCGTTTTGCTTCTTAAAAATATTTTGTTTTTTAAAAAAATTTGCAAAAAAAATAAAAATAAAATTATAAAAAAACTATCAAATATAGCATTGAACCAAAGTTTATCATCACTCCTATATAATAAACACCAACAACAATGTCTAGTATTAAAAAACACCAATAGTTAGAAACAGCCAAAAATGATTATTTGATAAAAATAAAACGTAAAAAAAATTTTTTTTATTGGCCGTTAAATAGTAAAACGGTTTAATTAATTAAATTTACAATATTAAACTGAAAAATAAAGTGAAAAAAATACGAAGCAAACAAGTAAATTTGTTTTAATAAAAAAATAAAATATAATTACTCTGCGTGTCTTGATGTTATGGATAACTGCTAAATTATAAAACGTATTATATTTTTTATGTTAATTGTTATAACATGCTGAAAACAGTATATTTTATTACAGTCTTGAGTAAATCAAAATGTAAAACACATATTAGTTTTTAAATACACACGATAGTCTTAATTGACACATTTTATGCGCTTTTCAGGCTTTGTTATTAAATGTTTTTATAGTACTATGCTTTTTTTAAGTTATTATATTTAGAAGTACGACAAAACACTTTTTTTTGAATTCAGACTAGAACAATAAATATTTTTTGATTTTTACAATAAAAAATATAATCATTGTGCAAACAACATTTGAACAACAAAAAAAGTCATTTTATTGACTCATCGATTGTTTTTCTAATACTGTATGGTTTTTATTATGTGTTCTGTAAGGTCTACACTGACTATGTTTTAATTTTAATCTACAATAGACTGGTTCAATGCACATTTTATTTAATGTTATTTTTGACATTTTCAATATGTTCAATGCTTATTTTTAAACTATGCTCTTCTAGTTTGTCTGCTAATATATTACTTTTTTAATCTATTAGTCTTTTTTGTTATTTTCAGTTTTTTATTAGTTTTTTCTGAATTACTTGTCTGTCTAATATTTTATGTTATAAAACGTACTAATTAATGAGTCGCCTTCTTTAATACGTTCTGTTAATATAAAAAAATATTAATATGTTTTTTTGTAATACTTTCCACATCATTTACTTTAAAATTTTTTTTAATATCATTTAAATTTACATGCTCTTTTTCTATTTAAACAAATAGTTTTACAAAGATTATTCTCTTGAGACAATAAATCGCAATATAAAGTAAAAGGATTATAAAAAACATTTATAAATATTTTATGTCACACCCGCCATGCTTCGCAAGTAGATTAAAAACTGTATTTTTAATCGTTGAGTTTAAAAAACAGACTTTAACAAAATATACGTAGCTAAAACGATAATAACTACAAATATAGTTTTTTATTATGTGTACATAGATTTATTCAAGTTAAAAACTTTAAAAGCAACATTTTTTTTAAAAAATATCGTGAATTCGGCTAAACTAATACATTCTTTAAGCAATACTTTGTTTCTAGTGTTTTTTCTGAGCAACTTTACAATTTTAGGCAGTATTTATAATTTTTTTGCCAATTTTATAAAAAACCCTTGTCTAAAATGCATGTTATATTGCTGTTTATTTTGCTAAAACGTTTCAAAGTCAGAGTGTTTAATATAGTTACAAAAAAACAATTTTGAGTTACATTTTAGTAATTTTTATATTTAGATTTTTTTAGCATTTTTTTCGCAATTATTAACCATATATATTTTCTTGTTTTTTTTTCTGCATTTAAACATATGTTATTTTTCAAAATCTTTTTGTTTGTTAAGACAAAATATAAGTTTATTTTTTTTATGTAGAAGGTTTCAAAAAAAATTTTTTTTTTAAATATTTTTGTTTTTAATGTTTAGTTGTTAGCAAAAAATAAAAAGACCTTAAAAGCAAGATTTTGATATTTTCAGTTCACTCAGAAAAGATTTCGAAATTTAAGTTTTTTAGTCATTTCTACAGCCGCCGCAGTGCACTGAAGTTGTTAAGAAATTGACTTCTGAGAATAAAAGCAATAAGTTGTTTTTTTCTTTAAGTGAAATTGTATTTTAGTAGTAAAAAATTTTATAAATACAGTCCGACCTCAAAATGAAGCAAAATTTTGCTTCAAACACGAGTTTTTTCTTTTTTTAAATATAAAACACTAAAACCAACTTTTTAATTAAAAAATTTTAAAATGTGATTCTTTTTTCTTTTTAATGTTTGCACAACTTCCACTTTAAGTTTATAAAGCTTTAATATAGGATTATCACTCGTTTTTTTTTCTCGCCCAAATTGTTTCCCACAACCAATTTTTTGTTTCCTTTTTTCAAACACTTTTCCCACTAAACAAGCGTTTTTTCCCTAAGTCCAAGCGTTTTTTCCCCTCTAAACCCAAGCGTTTTTTTTCCCCTAAACCCAGGCGTTTTTTTTCTAACTCAGGCGTTTTTTCCTTTAACCAATTACCATTATTCTATTTTTTAATTAATATAAAATGATGATTTGGCCGCATAAACTAAAAAAGAGTGCTTGATTTAATCAATTCTTAATAAGATGGTAAGTCCGTTATACTTGTTAAAAATACGAATATAAATTTAATCATAAAAATTTATTGTTGAAAATATATTATTCAGAAAACAACATGAGTGATACACGTAACAATGTAAATACTTTTAACGACCAAAAGAAGAAAAACCTCATTAATAAGCACATAGGAGATAGACATAATGTAAAAGATGCTGCTTTCTTAACCAATATCTCGTATGAAACAGCTAAAAATAATCCAAATATATATTAGAGAGAATAGAAAAATTAAACAAAAACCCGAAAGAGTTATAAATAAAAAAGTAACTTCTGATATTGAAAATAGAATAGAGACATTAATAGAGAAAAAACCACAGATAACAACAAAAAAGATTAAAGAAAAACTAACGAGCCAATTCAACACTGTAGTTTGTGTTGAGACTATTAGAAAAGTTATTTATAAACTTAATATAACATTAAAAAAGGCCAGTAGAGTTTTGGAGAATGTAAACTCTTTGATAAATCTTAAAAAAAAGAATATGCAATAAATTTTTTAAATAAAGACTCATTAAGTAAAAAAAGTTAAGGTTTTTATCGATGAGAGCGA
This sequence comes from Cucumispora dikerogammari, assembly GCA_014805705.1. Taxonomy (NCBI): domain Eukaryota; kingdom Fungi; phylum Microsporidia; genus Cucumispora; species Cucumispora dikerogammari. The sequence continues at coordinate 5,773 of SBJP01000585.1, forward strand.
ATTCAATCTACATTTGAAAAGAACACTAGCCAGATCTCCACGTAAAACCGCAGCATAAGTGTTACTTCCTTTAATTAGAGAATGGAATGTTTCGTTAATTTTTGCAATTACAAAGAATGAGTTTTATTATCTGTCTGCTTCACGAGAAGTGTTGATTCTAATAGAATAAGGTATTTTTTAACAGACTCATTGAAGCATGCATCAAGCGCACTATGTTAGATAGTTGCGTATTTGTAATGGATAATGCTCGGATTCACAATTCTCGGGTTATAAAAGAATTTTATGCCGACCAAAACTTTTGTATACAATTTGTGTTCTCTTTAGTCTTATATGTTAAACTCTATAGAGTTTTAGTTTTCTAAAATAAAAGCAAGTGTTAGAAAAAAACTAGCTGCCAGTTTCGACGGAAGTTTTGAAAATTCTATATTGAAATCTGTTCTCGAGCTGACTGAAGAAGATCTGCGGAGTTAATATAGCCACCGTTTTGAGAAATTGTTTAAAAGCAGTTGAGATGCTATAATTTAATTGAAAGTGTTTTTTTTCAAATATTTTTTTATAAAAGTAACACTGATTAATATATTTAGATGTGATGGTTAAACCAAATCGTATTTTCATTTGGCTAAGCCGTTATCATCATTATATATTCAAATAACATAAAGATAATAGTAATTGGTTAGAGGAAAAAAAACGCCTAGATTAGAGAAAAAAACGCCTGGATTAGGGAAAAAAACATCTGGGTTTAAAGAAAAAACGATTAGGTTTAAATGGAAAAACGCTTGAATTTAGGGGAAAAAACGCTTGAATTTAGGGAAAAAAAGGTGTTTGAAAAAAAAAGGAAAAAAGTGCTTGAAAAAAAAGAAAGAAAAAATTAATTGTGGGAAACAATTTACGCTAGTGGGGAAAAAACAAGTGGTGATTCTATATATATTATTTCAAAGCCGATTCATAATTGTAAAAAAACTACTAAACAAGCTTTTTAATTTGTCTATATTAAGCATTTTATGATCTGTTATATGTAATTTTTTTTTGACTGTAAAGATAAGTATTTTTAATTTTCCAAGCTGTAAAACAAACCATGCAATTGTTTTTTTATTAAACTGGGCTTGATGTCTTTTTTAATGTCTGTTGTATACTCACTTATCTTTTTCATATACTGTTCCGACTTAAAATTCAAAGCTTTATTAAAACAATTAACAATCGCATTAGTAGATACGTCTTCCCATGCTAATTTAGCTATTCAGGTTGCATCAAATAACGAAGTATTTTTAATTATTTTATTTATATTTTTAGCAAAACTTGCATTATAAATTATAAAACTGGACATAAACTTTACATATTTGTATTAAAAAAACTTAATTATACTTTTGTTACTGGGCTGAAGAAGAGGTGTCGTGTTTTTTGGCAAAAATATAATATCTATGTTGCTAAAAGTCGCATTAATTAAAAAACATGTAGCATCATTCATAATTAATGCTGTTTTTCTTTTTTTGACATACAAATAAAAAACTTTTTAACAAGCTAGTAAATATTAATCGAGTCATTCAAGCATTACAAAAAGGACTATATACTACTTCAATTGAACTTAATTTAACACTTGTTAATTTTTCAGAAGATTTTGTTTTTTATTTAGAAGCGAGACTATTTTTTTTCTTTTAAGCTATAGCATAAAAGCAGCGTTAATTTTTTTTAGAAATCTTAACTTTCGTTACAATTATCATTGCTACTAACAAAACTTTTTATTAATAGCAATCTATAATAGAGAGTCGTTTCGTCGCAACTAAAAACATTTTTGCTTTCATATTTGTAAAAAAAGAATTCTGCTTTCTTCAACTAAACAATAGCAGCTTTTTATCAGCTATTTTTGACTATTCGATTTAATGCTTTAAACTTAACTTTATATTTTTTAGAAATTTTAATGGCTAACCATTAAAGGCTTTAAAATCTGGCATTAAAGCCCTAGCTGCTACTTTTAAATCTACTGTTTTAAAACAGAATATTTAAGAAAATGTTTTAATTTTTTAACACACAAAAATTAGCATAATCGCCTTTTTAAGTTTATAAAAATCTTCTTCTGAATTATCTAAACACTTTGTTTTTAAAGTTTCGTTTATTTCAGTTTTAATTCTAAACAAAGCTTTTTTTGATAGTTTAAATTTAGCACATATTGCTCTGTCTGTCATTTTTTTTATTTTATTTGTTCACAAATTTGTATTTTTTTTGATTTGGGCGAATAGTTTCTTAGTTATATATATTATAAGTTAAGTTTTTTATGTAATTTCCTAATCTGAAATTTTATTTTTATTAACTAAATTTATATTTTAATATATTTTTTTAACTCTTGACCAAACCGATGTTTTCCCCATTAACAAAGTTTTACCCACGTTTAATTTTCGTTATTTAGAGCCCACGCTGTAATAAAACTAATTAAAAAAAATATTAAATAAATAATCTTTTATTCTCTTATACATTAAAAAACTATTTTGTTGTTAACGCAAAACAAAAAACAAAACAGGTTCTAATTTTTTTTGCTTGACTTATGCTATACTGATGCATTTTCAATTTTAAAAAACTAAATTTGTATCATAAATAATAATACATTTTAGATGTAAAAAAATCAAATAAGTATTATAAATAATACATTTTTGATGTAAAAAAAATTAGACTTGTATTATATATAATACTTTTTTGATGTAAAAAAACTAGATTTATATTATATATAATACAGAATTTTTTTAAAAAGTTAATAAAAATTTTAACATTATTTTTAAACAAATTGTTAAGTGTTTTTAATTGCCGTAAGTCTAAAAAACATAAAGTAAAGGTTTCGATATCTTTTTTTCTTGTTCTGTTCTGTTTATTTTATTTTTTGAGGTGTTTTTAGTATCGTCTAATTTGCTTTCCAAAAAAAAATATATTATTTAATTAACACACATATTCGAAATCGAACTAAGACGTCAATCAAGTTATATCATTACAGAGGATCCCATAAATAAAAACACAAATCCCATAAATAAAAATACAATTTCCATAAATAAAAATACAAATCTCATAAATAAAAATACAATTTCCATAAATAAAAATACAATTTCCATAAATAAAAATACAAATCTCACAAATAAAAATACAAATCCCATAAATAAAAATACATATCTAATAATATAAAATTTAATTTTATAATTAATAATTCAATTTCAATAAATAAAAATACAAATTAAATAGTAAAAACATTTAGTCAAACAATAAAAAATAAAAGTTCAAAAACAATAATACACCCTAAAAAGGACAGCAATTAGCCAAAAGATTATAAAAACAACTATAAGGAAAAAAAGAGTTAATAAAAATGAGTCAAAGAATTTAAACACAAGGCAGGATTAAATTTAATTTTGAATTAATAAACAACGAAAAAAACAAAGTGTTTTAAAAAAAGAATAATGATAATAATAATTCTATATACAAAAAAATAATTGAATAAGTGATGCACTTGATATATTAAAAAAAACAATTTAAATTTTTTACTCAGTGCCGTTTAACAGATTATTAATAAACACATTTATATGACTGTAGATATTTTTAAATATTCCACTCTCATTACTAAGTACTGTTATTAATTTTATAAGATTTTGTTTTAATTGTTCTTTTGTAATTGCTCCAAGCCTTATTATATCTAATTTAAACTTTATAATACTGAAACAATTTACAATACTACTCGGCGGCTTTTCGCCATAAATTAAATGGGCGGATTTTCGCCATGAAAAAGCTATAAAACAAACATAACTTAAATTTTAATAAAATTTTTCTAAATAACACATGGATGACAACAACAATAAATTAATCATTATTAAAAGCAATGAGGAAGTAAACAAGATCTTACACGAAAGATTTTTATACAACTATTATATATTTTGCGACAATTTAAAAAGTTCAGATGCATATCCTGACAGTGTACAAGTTTTTTATTTATCAACGGAAAGAAAATAGTCGAATCAGGGCTTCACAAACACTCTTTGAATAATGTTAAAGTAGAACAGACTTTGCTTAAGCACAGGATTAAAACCTGAATAATATTCAACAAAGAAAATATAAACACGATTGTTGTCGACGAAATTTATAATGCCTTTCGAGAAATAATTACGGAAGGATTCTGATCAATAAAGAATGGAAGAGACACCATAAAAAGAGTAAAAAACAAGACAAAAAATTTCGTAAACGAGGATATAACAGACATTCTAAAAATGCTTAGACGAACGAAAAAAGAGATTTTTTCTTGCACTACGATTCAAGATATAACACTTTAAATATACTCTTTATTTTTTTTACAGAATTCAAAAAAAACTTTTAGTCTGAAAACAATATTTCTTACTGACAGATCCTGCGAAAACAAACCCCCTGACTTCTATTAAGTTCTAATAATCTTATCAGTGTTTCTAAGAAAAACGTTTTCTTATATATATGTTCTTATGAGCGGCAAAAGCGAGCAAAAATACACAGACGTTTTTGCTAAATTTTTTGACCTTACCGGATGCAAACTAAAAACTGTAGTTTTCGATTTTGAAATCGAATTGTTTTTTGCGTTAAAAAAAATCAAGGGACAAATAAAATTCAACTATGCATTTTTCATTTTGAACAATATTTATAACGACTATTCAAAATCTAAGACACGCGACTCTTTATAGGACTAATTTTATTTTTAGAAAACAATGCAAATTAATCTTTTGTCTCTTTTTTGTAAACTCAAACACTTTAACAACAATTTACCTGTTTGAGAACGTCGGCTTTTTCTTATTTTTGGACCAGCAAAAAATAACAAGTTTTTTGGACTGTTTCGAAACTACATATTTGAAGAAAACTGACCTGTCTACACTAGGAACTGCGGCCTGCCCTCCCAAATATTGAAGCGTTTACAAGTCCATCAAATATAGTTATCTCAGGTCAAACAACAAAGTCGAAGCACTATACTCTAATTTTTTTAGTTGAATTCTGCACCGCATCCTAATGTTGCTTTTTTCTTTAAAACTTTGCTCGATATTAGAAAAGTGAGGAGTCAAGATAGAACAGTCACGAAACTCGACAAATTATTGGCTTTCTAGGAATTGAAAATTAAAAAAAAAAACTCAGATTAATTCTTCTAGAAAAATAAAATCTCACATAAATCAGTATATAAAACTAGTCGCGTCTGTCTATGGTTTCTCGTTTATATAAGTGTATTTTATTTAAATAACATTTTTTGCTTTCGATCTCCTTTTTTTATTTTTTTACTTAAAAACCCACAAAAAATTACAAATATGGCGAAAAGCCGCTTATTTAATTTATGGAAAAAAGCCGCTCATTCGTTTTAATCGTTTTCTTGTAATCGCCCTAGGTTTTATTTTATCTAATCTAAACTTTATAATACTGAAACAATTTTTAATGAGATTTAAGTCTAGAAAATATAGCAGCAAAAATTTAACTTCTGCATCATAATCTTTTAATTTGTTTAAAATAAACTGAGTTTTGTGTATTGAAGCATTGTCTATAACTAGAATAGGCGAATTACTAAAGGCTTTTACGTTCGCTGATATGTCCAAAAAATCTTCAAGCTTTTCTAAATCATAACTCCCATCGATAATTTTGCTAGAGATTATAGCTGTTCTTAAAATTATTGCGCAAAGAAATAAATTCTTAATCCTTCAAAGCGAGCTGATGATTAATAGAGCTAATGCTTATAAAAGTGTATATATAATTTATTGAAGTATAAAGATTGAATCTAAATTTATTAAGCTACAAAATATTTTTTTCTCTTAATCTTGAAAAAGCAAAAGCATATTCGCGCAACCACTCGAAGTGGTTTTTTGTGTTTACTACAGAACACTTTTATTTAGCCCTTTTGCGCGTTAAAGAAAAACTCTTTACAAGTCTAGATATGTGTGAGCTAACAATTACCTTTTAGTTTTACGAAGCTTTTCTCTTAGATTTATTTGAGTTAATGAGCTGGCTTCACCCAAAGTTTTTGTTATAAGTCTGTTTACGATTCTATTGTTGTTTTTAGATCTACTCGGCTTGCCATAAGCGTTCGAAAAGGAAACGTTCCGATTAGAACTCTGTATTACTGCTACTGTTTTGTAAGCCGCGTCGCGACTTTATATTGCACAATTGGGTAATATCCAAAACATTTCTATTTAGCGACAAGAAATGTCTAATTTGCTTAAAAATATAATCGTTTATCAATACTTTCTTTTTTTTTATCTATCTATTGGAAGATTGTTTTGATTCACATTGTTTTTTTTGAACAAATTACTCTCTTGATTATCTTCTTCTCTAATGCGGGCATAAGTGTATCTGTCGTTTTTTTTTATTGTGATACATTACACAACTTTTTTATAAAATTTTGAACTTATTTTATCGTTTTATATTAACTATACTATCATAAAAATAATCTTATATTTGCCCGTATTTTAAATCTTTCTTTAAACAACTGGCTTTATATTTAACACCTAATGCTAATCCTATTCTAATATGTTCATTTATACATCTGTTTTTATGAATTTTATTGTTTGAATTTTTTTTATTGGATTTGGATTTATAATTAAGATTTGGGTTTTAATTATTAATTTTGTATATTTAATATTGTTCTAATTGCTTTTCTATTCTCTAATTGTACTTTCATTTGTTATATAGATCTTTATCTATAAAATAAAATTTTATATTATTGGATTTGTATTTTTCTATTATTAGACTTGTGTTTTTATTTATTAGATTTGTGTTTTTATTTATAAGATTTGTGTTTTTATTTGTGGAATTTGTATTTTTATTTATGGAATTTGTATTTTTATTTATGAGATCTTCTGTATGTAAGTAAAAAAAAGAATAGTGTTTTTGTATTTAAGACGAAATGTTTGTTATTACTAGGGCAACCACTTTATTGCGCAATAAAAATTGCATTTATTGCATTTAAATAAAAACTTACATATCTAGTTGTCTGTTTAAGTAAAAAATAGCGTAATTTTATATATTTAAAAAAGAAAATTATTTTTTATTGATCGAAATCTATTTTAATTACGAAAAAACATGTATTTGATACTGAGTTCTTGATATAAATTAAAACATTTTTTCCCGATTGAACAACGACACTTTGTTCTTGTATCTCTTAAAAAATCGAGTTAGATAATTTAT
>SBJP01000586.1:0-12899 GCA_014805705.1 Cucumispora dikerogammari
TTTGTTGGCAATATTGAAAAAAGGATATTTCCCCCTCTCCAGTTTCTAACCACTTTTACAAAATTTTTAGCAATGATTTTATCGAATATATTTTAAGACTTTTTTCAGCCAGTTTGAAAGTTGTAAAAAAATACAAATTTTTACTATGTTGGAAAGCACATGTCTCGATCTCCTCTTTCTAAAATTAATAAAAAAAATAAAAAAGCCTTGGATATCTGCGTGATCACAATATATTAGACTGCACCTATTTTCGCAGACGGGGGAAACTGAGCTTACTCGCATAAATTATCGAATAAACCGACTTACACGTAAGAATCTGAAAACGCTACGGATATTTGCATGATCCATCGAAAATAAACCCCGCTTGTTTGATAATCCAAATAAAAACAACTTCGCTTGTTTGCGTGGTTCTAAGAAAAATAAATACGCATATTTGCGTAATCTCCCGAAAAAAAAAACTACATATATTTGCGTTTTCTCACTAAAAAAAAACTACATATATTTGCGTAATCTCACTAAAAAAAAACTACGCATATTTGCGTAATCTCACTAAAAAAAACTACGCATATTTGCGAAATCACACTAAAAAAAAACTACGCATATTTGCGTAATCACCCGAAAAAAAAACTACGCATATTTGCGTAATCACACTAAAAAAAACTACGCATATTTGCGTAATCACGTGAAAAAAAAACTACGCATATTTGCGTAATCACACTAAAAAAAAACTACGCATATTTGCGTAGCTTCTGTCTTAAAGGTTAAGTGAAACAACTAACTTTCCCTTAAACAAAACAACTAAAGCAGCCTTAAATGCAACAACCAGCCCTCAATTATATAAAACAGCCAATCAACATGGTATAAATAAACCAATACCAGAATATAATAAAAAACTCTCTGAAACAAACGTGTCAACGATACAAAACACTGGCTCTACTGGCATTAATGTCAAATATGAAGAACAACATCCTGATGAAAGTATAAGTTTTTTAGAAACTTTGTAGTTTTTTGATAGCTTTCAAGCCGATTTGTCCAACTGATTGTACTCAGGTTAAAATATAATGATTTTAAAATAAAATGAGTTTTTTTAAACATTTTTATTGTGTTTGTTGTTTCATGTGTTTATTGTTTACAACAATTTTTTATTTATAAATTAGAGCGAAAAGAGAAAATATAAAAAACTTATAAAAAGTAAAAAATATACGAAATTTGTATATTACTTTATAAAAATATATAATATAATCATGTAGAAAATCAATAAAAAAAACATTTTATATTTAAAACACATTAACGACTTAACTTAATATAATTAACGAACAAACAATTATATATATTTTTACAAACTAAATTACGCAATAATTATATTTTAATCGTTAGATATAAATATTTATCATTAGATAAACGTGCTTTCGAGCGCCCCGTCTTTTTTTTGCTTATAAATAAAAATTCACATAGTATTAGCTTCGTAATTATATAAGCTTTTTGAAAAAAATTTTAAAATTTTCCTTTATTTATTAGAAGTGATAATTTTAAAGAAAGCTTGAGTTGTAGTGTTTGTAAAAAAGTTAGATGTTTAAAAAATGTTAATAAAAACGACGAGCTGATGTGGAAATGTAGCAGTAAGAAATGCGGGAAGAACAATATTTATACCTGAAAAAACTCCATTATCATGGTATAAAAAATCTATTTAAATTGATTTTGATTGAAGTTTATAAATGGTCTTTCGGGGGCGAAAAAACGATACGATTGAGCAATTAGAAAAGAGTACAATGGTAAATAATATGAGTTTAAAAGCTGTTAAGAAAAATTAACGTCAAAAAAACATGATATAATTAGAGAAAAAATGCGTGGCGGAGGTTGACAAAACAGCTCTGACGAAGAGAAAGACAAACGGAGACGTGCTGTAAACACGGTTTGGTGCATGGGACAAGTATGTAGGGAACATGAAAAGATTTTCTACGAGTTAACTGAAAAAAAAATAAAAAAAACTCGAAGAAATATTAAAAAAAAAGTAAAAACAAACTCTAACGTGATAAAAAAATGTTTTGAGAAGGTATTTAAAGCTTAAAAATATATATTTTTTTTACATAAAACAATTTTTTATAAAAAACACTTCGTTGACTTTGGAAACCCAACCAAAATGTTCAAAAAATTGAAAGTATATAGGAAAAGATGATAAAACGGTACATTAGAAACAACAGAACAAATATCTGAAAAAACTTGAATAAGTTTATTTTAGAGTGAAAAGTTAAAAGGTTTCGAAAAAAAAATTTTGTTGAATTTTGACCACTATTTCAACAATAATCGCGATTTAATAAACGCTTTTCTATCTTTATTTTTTATTTATAAACAAAAAAGTGAAAACTCAAAAAGCACATTATGCTTAATATCTATTATATTTGTTATCTTGAGTTTTTTTTAAATAAATATTTGAATTCTAAATAATAATAATAGTAATAAAATAAAAAAAGTTAATTAAATTTCAACAAGTTTAATTTTAAATCTAAATTAAAATAAAAATATTTAAAAATAAAAATTAATCAAAAGCTATATATTCAATATTTCATTTTATATTATTAAATATTAATTTTCAAATATAATATTTTAAAAAAATAACACATTTAGTCTTAACGTAAAAAATATTTTGTTTGTTTTTGATTTTAATTCCATCTTTTACATATAAAAACATAAGAACTTCAATCTGTTTTTATTATAAACTTTATTATATTACTATATAAAATTACACTATAATGTATAATATAATATAGAGGCAATTAAAAAATAACACTTTTTTTAATTTATTCAAAAAATAGCACCTTTTTTATTTTATTCAAAAAATAGCACCTTTTTTATTTTATTCAAAAAATAGCACCTTTTTTATTTTATTCAAAAAATAGCACCTTTTTTATTTTATTCAAAAATTAGCACTTTATGTATTATCCTCTATATTGTAAAAATAATATAATTAAAAATACAGAAAAATATTCATATAATTGAAAATACAAAAAAATATTTATATAGTTTATAAAAGGGAAAAGATTTAATTTTGTTTATAAATATAGGAAATAAAATTTAATTAAAAATATTAGAAAACAATTTTCGTTGTTCAAAGTGTAGATAATATAGTTTAATTGAGAATGTAGATGTTTAATATCTCACCATTAACTTTTTTTGCTGTTTTATTAAAAAACACAATTTGAAATTTAAATACAAATGATATATAAAAAAAAGTTTTTGGATATCCCAATAATATTCAATATGTAAATGAAGGCTCTTTAACTGACATATAAATAAACGAAAAAAACAAGTTTTTAATAAATAAACATCAAATCAGACTTTGAATCTGTCAAAGAAACTTAAATGAGTCTCTACTGAAAAACGAAATCAAGCATTAAAAAAATATAAACAAAAATACCCCATGCATGAACAAAACAATAACCAAGCGAGAATATTTAGAGAAAATCAGATTGCAACAGAATTCCCGGTTAGCAGCAGTTTTGCCAATTTTGACGAATTTATTAAACTTTTTTCGCAATCAGCTGCGCTGAAGAAAACATTCTTTAAAATAAAAAGAAGACATATAAAAAGAATTGAATTGAAATGTGATACTCAACAGTGTTCATTTTATGTCGCAGCCTGCGTTTAAATTTGTTATGAATCGTTGTATAATAACGAAGATGAATTTTTCTAACTTACGAAACTGTTGTCGTGAAGCTAAATGCAACACATCTATTATAAAAAAAACTATAGAAGACAATCGAACTATAATAAACACTCCTGTGACTTTAGTTAATCAGATAAGGACAACACGGGGTATGAATTAAAATACACAACAGCATATCAAGCACTTGCCGGTTTTAAACTAAAATCGGGTGTAAATATAAAAGACTCCCAACAATGTATCAATAGACTTATAAGCACTTTCAATCTAAAGAGCGTTTTTTGGGATCTTTAAACTTAAAATAACCGTTTTAAACGCTTCTTCCCGACATGGAAGGCAACTAAATCTTTCTTTGACTATAATAGAAAAATTGTTACGGTCTACGGAACATTTCTTTCAGGTCCAAATAAAGGTACTTTGCTTATAACAGTAGCTCAAGATAAAAAAGAAAAGTTGATTTTGTTAGCATTTGCTATCGTAGAGTCAAAAGACAGTGAGAGTTGGAGGTATTTTATTAACAACTTGAATAATCATTTTGGTATAAACAACAAACAAACGATTATAATGTCGGATAGAGATATCGGTTTGCTTTCTGCCTTGTCAGAGGTTATTCCAAATTCAATTAAGCGTAGTTGTGTTCGACACATCGCAAAAAAATTAAAATTGCGTTTTAGGGGTGTTATGTTAAGTAAATTTTAGGCTTTAGTCTATGAGAACGATAGAACTGTTTTTGATAGAGAGTTTGAGAAACTAAAAAAAACAATTTTACGATCTGTTAAATGGAATATGTATTGAACTCTAGGCAAATTCGAAATGGCCTCTTCCTAAATATGAAAAAAAACACATCAAATGCGCTCAATCCATAAATTCTGGCCTTAAAAAGTTTATTAACCTAGATATTACCAATTTAATAATTGAACTCAACAACTACACAATGAAAAAATTTAACATTAGAAGACCCAACAGAATCACAAATATAATTCCTAAGAAAATATTAGAAGAGATCGAAATGAACATATCAATGAGAAGGCTGTGCTCAATAAGCCAGTCAAGTCAGTTTATTTATCTCGTTGAAAGAAATTTCATAGTTGATATAGATATAAAAACCTGTTCTTGTAAACAAACATGGGAGGTTGGCTACCCTTGCAAACATTTATCAGAGGTTATTATTCACAAGGAACAATATCTCATTTCGTTTATAAAGAATTATTTTACACCAGTCACCTATTTCAACTCATATCAAAATTTCATATATCCCCTCACGAACTTAGAACTAATCAGAGACACAATGCTACCTTCAATAATAAGACGCACGAGTGGAAGACCGAGAATTTCACTAATAATATCATGTAACGAAAATTAAACAACTTTTAAAAAAGTTTTTATTGTATATATACAAAAAAATACAAAAATGTTTTTGCCAATACAATTTACTCAAAAAACTCTGTTTTTCTGTTTATTTTATATATTTAACCATCAATGCCAAATAAAACTTAAAAAAGTTGTACTTTGGCACTACAAACAAAACTCTAAAAAAAAAGTTTATTAAACAACTATATTCCCAATTAATTAAACAATATCTTTCTACACATTGAACAACGATGTTTGTTTTCTAATATTTTTAATTAAGTTATTTTTCTAATATTTATAGAAAAGTTTAAATTATTTCTTTTATAAACTATATAAAAATTTTGCTATATTTTGAATTATATAAATATTTTTCTGTATTTTTAATTATATTATTTTTACAATATAGAAGATAACACATAAAGTGCTATTTTTTGAATATTTTCAATTTTCTTTTATTCGTTTTGTTTGCATTTAATAAAAAAGCTTCTATTTTACATTAAAAACATCTTTTTATTTGTTAGGTATGTCACTATAGCTAAACATTTGAATATAAAATCAAAACGTTTATTTATAAAATTAAAACTTTTATTTATGAAATTAAAACTTTTATTTATAAAATTAAAACGTTTATTTATAAAATTAAAACTTTTATTTATAAAATTAAAACGTTTATTTATAAAATAAAAACTTTTATTTATGAAATACCCTGTTTTTTTCGTTTTAAAAAATCGATGTTTAAATGTTTTAATTATAGTATTTGTAAGCTTTATTTTGACTATGTGTTTTTTTTTGTTTTTTAGTAAATTGTGACTATTCGTAGATAATCAATATAATTTAGACAACGATGCTTTAATTTTTTAAAAAAACATAGTCTTTTTTGATGCTCTGTTGTTTCTTTTTACGTTTTAGATGTGCCCATTGTTATTGGCTTTTTTTGTTTTTGATTGTGTGTTTTTTAAACTTTTTCGAGTTTTTTTACATTCAATGTTTGTCTTCAAAACTCTATGGTTTTGTAAGCCATATATATTTAAGCCGAAAAAAATTGATAATTTAAAGCAAAAACTAATTTGTTTTTTACATTTATCATAGTTTATTTTAATAAAATTTGGTTTGTTCCTTTATTTAACACTTTTACAGATAAATTTTACCAGTGTAAAAAATTATCCGAAACGCTGTTGAAAAAAAACTTCATAAAACATTAGTTATAAGTTTTTAGATTCTGAAAATATTTTGACTTTCTTAAAAAAACTAGTCAAATAATTTTTTCTAAGATTAGTTTTAAGATTAGATAATGTGTTTTGATATAAAATATGTTTACCCATGTTGAAAAACAAAAGCTCCTTAAGATATAAAAATTTTGTCAATTAAGAAAGTTTTTAAAAAAAACACACCGTTTGCTTTTAATGAAACGTAGTAAATGGGTTGTTATTAAAAAACTTAAAGCTCTTTCATAAAATTTTAATAATAAAAAATTAATTAAAATACAAAAAAAGTTTTCAGTAAACTTGTTAAAATGAAAACCTCAATTCTATTTTTATAAAAGCCGATTTCAAAAGAAGTCTAAAAAACGCAGAAAAAAAAACGTACTTAACAAAAAACAGCCTACTGTTTCTTTTATTTTAGTCAGTCTATTTATACTAGCTGCAAGCAGATAGATTTCGCTGACAATTATTTTACGGCAGTGTTTTTTTCGATATACTCAAAAAAATTTTATTGTTAAGTTTTTTTTGGTTTTACATTTTGTTAAATTTTTGAAACTAAAAAAATTTTTTTAAAAAAACAATCTTAATTATTTAGAAATTAAAGTTTTTTAAAAAATTCTGAAAAAATATATGATCCTTAGATATAATCTGTAAAACGCGAAAACAAAGAATCTTGATTCTAAAAAGCAGTTAGTATATAAAAAAGTAGTTAATGACCTTTCCCGTTCAATTAACAGCGCGGAAAATTAATATAGAAAAATTAACAATACGACTAGGCGTCTACTAGTCTATAGGCGAGTCGACGCCAAACTCGCAAAATTAATACACACGTCATCTTGTCAAAAAATATCTAGAAAATATCAAAAAAATTTAAATTATAAAAATCTAGAGCCAAAAATAAAAAAATTTATAAAAATTATATATACAATATTAAAAAATTAGAATAAGATTTCTCGATTAATAGTGCATTTTTTGTAATTATTGGTGCATTTTTTGCAATTATTAGTGCGTTTTTTGCAATCAATAGTACGTTTTTTGCAATTATTAATTTGTTTGTTACAATTAATAGTGCGTTTTTTATAATTTAATAATTTGTGTTTGAAAAAACAATTAAAAAATTAAAAAAAAAAGATAAAAATTTTTTAAAAAGACCTTTTTAATGAAAAAATTTACTGCGAAAAATAAATTTATAATTTTTTTATTTGTTTATTTTACGTTTTTCTTATCATAAAATACTAGGTTTTACTCAATGTTTATTATTCTAGCTTGCTTTTAACGATATATTGATGCATTTTCTTGTACGCGCTGTCACAGTCTGGTTGACTTATCAACTCAAAGCTCTCTTCAATAAATCTCTTCAGCTTTAATTTATTTTGCGCACAAAATCTATTAACCTTGTTTTTAAATTAAAAAAATGTTCAATTAAGTTAAAAAGTAAAAAATAAGGTGGCAAAAAAAATAAATTAATATCGTTTTCTAAAAGAGAATTTGCCATCCTTGGTAATAATGAATTCTAGCATTATACAAAACAAATTTTGGGTTCGTTAAATTCAACAGATCACACTTTTGTTTTATTAATATTAAACTTTCTATTATAAGCGGTATCTTTTATTTTAGAAAATAGCATTCCATGTCTCGTCATAGCTGCACATACCAAAATGTTTCGCGTTCGAGCAGCAGATACGAAAAGGTATAAAAAAGTTCTAATGCGTGACCGAGCTCTTTTGGGCCTAGTAGCAACAGAAAAATTAATTACATAAATGAAAATGATATTTTAGCCTCCAATTTTTGATTTTATAACTTTAAAAGTGTTAGCATAGGCTAAACGCTGCTCTGCGGTAAAAGTCGAATTTCGACTTGCAAGTGCTCGAACAACTGTTTTAACACTGTAGTTAAAGTCTTTAAATACCTTATTGACTGTAGCTAACGAAACATTATAGATTAAACTCACTATAGATTTTTTTATGTTGTTTTAGAGTTAAAAGGCAATTTTTTATCTGCCCAAGATGTTAATATTCTATTTTGTTCGCTAGTGTTTTTACATTTTTTATCGCCACCAAGAAGTAAAACGCCAGCTGTATCAAAAATATTTGCGTTTTTAATAATTCTTCGTACAGTTGACTCTGGCAAGTTCAAGGCACTTGCAATTTCTGTTGCAGATACACTTTTTCTATTGTATTTATAAATAGCCAATCGATTTTCAGAAAATATTCTTCGCCTGGGAACTTGCGTTCTAGTCACATTTTGTGTTCCGTGATTTTCTTCAAAATCTGAACTGTTGGCTGTCATGGTTTATTGTTTTGATAAGATTGAATAAGCAATTTTTAATAAAAAAACCCGAATTTATTAAATAATAAAAATCGCAATTTTTTTTCGTAACAAAAGATTTTATTAAAATTTTTTTTTACAAATTTTTTATTTTCTTAATTTCTTTAATTATTTTTTATACAAATTATTAAATTATAAAAAGCGCTTATTGATTGCAAAAATTGTACAATTGTTCAGAAACTCTATATATTAAAGTAGAAAATTGTATGTTTTATCAAAAAATTGAGAAGTTTATTATAATTGACAAAAATATTATAATAGCAGAAAAAACAATAACAAAGTTTTTTAGATTATTTTCTTATCAGTGCAGGTTATTTTTATAGTAACAAAATTTTTATCGATGTGTCAAATTGTTTTTTTTATTGTGTCTAGTTATTTTCTCGGCGTAGCAGGTTGTTTTTCTATTGTGCCAGTTTGTAGTCTCGTTCGTAATAAAATAAAAAATTCTTTTGAAATCCGTTTAATTAACTATAACTTTTTTATTTAAACTTTAAGGGATATATCTAATCATGTTTATATAATACTCATCTGTATTTGTATTTAAAATAAGAGCTGCACTCTAGGCTATTAAATTAAAAAAATCTTTTTCATTAATTATGTTTTCACTTGTTACATGTTTTTTTATTTCGAAAATATATTTTCTTTATAGTTTGAGCAAAGAAAGTAAAGCGAAAAATATAAAAAATAAAAGTTTAAAGCTTTAATAAAGTTTTAACTTTTTGGATTAATGCATCAAAGCATAAACTATTATAAAAACAAAATCTTTATGTTTTTGTTACGTAGCACAATAAATAGTTTATTAAGAAACATGCACTACTTAATATAATTGTAAGCAGTTAAAGAAGTTTAATAATGCAGAGTGCTGCCTTGATAAATGGCACAGCAAATAGAAATATTGTGTTTGTAAAGCAGTAACCTGTAAAACAGCTGAACTTTTAAATGCAAAACAATCTTTTGATGCTTTCACAGAAACAGAAAATTTTACTTCTTTTATAAAACCAAACTTGTTTTTTGATATTCTCTCTGTAAGTTGCATTTTTTTGTGTGTGTCTATATTTTCTTTTTATATTTTCAGCACAATTTTTTCGTTCGAGTATTGTATTATTTTTTTAACGAATAACTAAAACAAACAAAAGTTCTGTTAATACCTGATGTTAAAACTATAACACACAGTTTAGAAGCGCTGCGGTTTACAATTTTTTTTAGACATAAATAACAGTTAAAGTATAACTAAACTTTTATTTTGTTGATATGTTCATTTGTTAATTTTTTTAGGACAAGAACAGTTTTTTTCTATTTATTTATTTGAGTCGTATCAATATACGTTTATTTATTTTTATACGATATTTTTCTTTAAGGTTCTTACAGTGGCAATTGATGTGATACTTTTTTCTTGTTGTAAGAATTGATGATTTCTTTTTTATCTTCATTTGTTATTCGATTATTTGCCATGAGCTTTTTTTATTAAATAAAATTACAATAAAAAATAAATAAAATACAATAATAAAAAAACAATCTGCTACGATGAGAAAATAGCCCGACACGATAAAAAAATAACCTGACGCAATAAAAAAATAATCTGACCCGGTAGAAAAATAACCTGCAACGATGAAAAAAAAACTTAAAATTTCTGTAGACATCTGGCTAACAAATTGTCTGTAAACAAAATTTTTTTAAAGTATAAAAAAAACAAAAAGATAAAAACATCAACACAACAATAGTGCGTGCAATGTATTACAAAGGTATGAAAGTAACAAACAAAAAAAAATTATAACAACTCTAATTTGCTTTTATAGAGCGAATATAAAAAAAACATAAAAATTATATTGATGTTAAGATATAAGATATTTTTGATACGTTAAAAAACAAAAAAATAATAGTATTTGCGTTATGATAGTGGTCATGCTGACATAAAAAAATTACTATTTTTCTAGTGATTATAAAAAAGCTTTAAAAAATAAAAACAATTTTTAATTGTTAAATTTTTTAAAACTACTTTATAATAAATTTTCAATTTTATTGCCTTAGCCATTTTTTTACGAAAGACTTTTTCTTATGTATATGTTTTAATAAAATTTAAATGCAACTAGACTACACTAAAGTTTTTACAAAATTAAAAAATACTAAACATCAATTTATAAATGGTTGTAACAGACTTTGAAAAGAAAAAAGATAAAAAAATTTTTTATGGCTCGATTAAAAGTTATTTAAACAACGTAAGTTTTTTGCTTTAGTTCAATCAAAAAATTTTTGTTAAAACCCCGTTGTGTTCATATTTAATACCAATTAGCTGAAAGAAATCTGATGATAGACAAAAATAAATATCGAAGAATTTTTTTAGCGACAAGTCTAAGTTTAATCAACACTATAGTGTCCATAAGTGTTTTGTATGCGAGAGCTGAGAAAAAAGTTACAACGAAAAAATGCAATTTCTACAGTCAAAATGGAAAAGGGTGTGTAATTGTTTGGACTTGTTTCTCATATAATAAAATCGAAAAACTTGTCTTTATTAATAGAACTATAAATGCTGCACAATATGTTTATTTTTTATTTATAAATTTGTAAAAATTTGCTGATTTGATAGGACTAAACGAATTTATATTATAACAATAAAACTACTCTAAACACACTTTAAGTCTTGCGAAAAAATTTTTTGATGCAAATAACATAGAACTTTTTGTTGGTTTTATGATATTCCTGGTTTGAACTCGATAGTTTACGTGTAGGGTATTATTAAAAATAAAGTTGCCTTTAAATAACCTAAAAACTTGCGCAAATTAAAGAGGAGATATTGAATGCTTGTAATAAAATTTTAAAAGATTTAACAATAAAGCTGTTAACATTATTTAATAAGAAAGCTTTAATAGTTTATAGAGTCACGAAAGTCACATTAATTATTAAATCAAGTGTTGCGTTTTTTAACAAAAAACTTTTTACTAAATTGATTTACGTAAAATAAAAAAGCAAAAAAAAAACAAATACATCAATAAATTCGGCACGTTATTTTATTTCGATATATTGCGATTTCGTTTATTTTGTGTATTGTGTGTAAACTTAGGGGGTCTAATATGACTGTTGCGTTTTTTTCTTAACAAACTGTACGTTAATAAAAAATGCGATTGCGAGCCGTTTGAAATTTTTTTAAGAGTTAGTGAGGTAGAGTTTAAGACAGTAAACTCTTTCTCGAGAAATATATTTTGCTCGTGATTCTTTAAATAAAAATATGTATAAACTACAGAATCTGGTGAAATTTATGAGCAAACAAAAAGTAAAAAAAGTAAGTTAAATTCAATGCTTTGCTATTTAATCAAGAAATGATTAAACTTTTTAATTAAAATATTTTCTAATTTGCTACAATTTTTAAATTTCTGAGTTTGGCAAATTAAAGAATACTTAGCAAAAGTCCACTTCGGGGGCGTAAAAGTAATATGTTTTTTAAATAAAATTTTAATTAAACCAGTTGTTTTTTGATGATAAAAACGGGGTTCTCGGCGAGGGTTTCTCAAAAGGGTTTTTTGAAAATTTTAGAAATTTTAACTTTACAAGGTACTGTTTTAGATTTTTTTAAAGTTTTTCCGATCGATTTCACATATTTTTTTAAATATGACTAAAGAATCTCAATGTTTTGGGTGTGAATTAACTTATCTTTAGAGTCTAGAAAGTTTTTTGAGTGGTTTATCTTTTCATGTAGATACCCTATATTTTCTACATTTAGATAACCTTCCCAACAATCAGTCATAATTAACGTGTCAAGTTCGACGTTTTTTGTTATTATTTCATTTAAATTGACCATATCACACTGTGTAGTTAAAGTCAAAAAAAAATTTTTCGTTTCTCTCGATATGCCTGCTACACACTACATGTTTTTCAACACACGTCCTTTATGGTTTTTTCTTGTGCTCAAACATGTTTCATTTGTTTTATAATTTTCCCAATGCCGCCAATTTTCTCACCTTTCCTGTCTGTCTGCTATAATTTTTCTTATAACTTGTAATACATGGTTAACTGCCTTATAGTGAATGCCATATCCATCTTTTATACGCTTAATGGTTGTCTCTTGACACCATTCGTATAAAATTATTATAATGTCTTTTAAAGGTAATTTGATACCTTCCAAAAATGAACAATATTTAATTGATATTTTAAATTTTTTACATTTATAAGACCAACAAGCCCATATAAAACCGCCTTCACGGTAATTAGCTAAAACTATCTTTTTTTCTACAAAACTTGCAATTGAATGACTTTTTGATAAGACACACATTCATGCAAAATGAAACTGCGCCGTCGAGATTTTTCAATTTTTCACTGAGTGACCGTCTAGTTTCCATAGTCTTTTTTTATTTTTAATTAAACTT
>SBJP01000587.1:0-12896 GCA_014805705.1 Cucumispora dikerogammari
TTTTATATTTACCAAAAAAAAGTTCTATATTTTATATTTACCAAAAAAAAGTTCTATATTTTATATTTACCAAAAAAAAGTTCTATTTTTTATATTTACCAAAAAAAAGTTCTATATTTTATATTTACCAAAAAAAGTTCTATATTTTATATTTACCAAAAAAAAGTTCTATATTTTATATTTACAAAAAAAAGTTCTATATTTTATATAAACGCAAAAAAAAGTTCTATTTTTATGTTTTCCCTTGTTTTAATGTCTTTAATTCTCTAATTTAAAGACCATTCGTAATTAATCAAAAAGATTATTTTCAAAAGTATTTTCATATTGAAAAAAAAACAGAATTTTTGCATACTGAAACTACTCTATTATTACATTTAATTGAACGACATCTTCAAATAACACCAACCTCACACTTTATAACTTCAATATCATCGTCTTTCGACAACTAACACATTTTATATTATCCTTTAATAAACTCGAAGAACATAAATATGAGAATACCGCGCTAACAGAACTAAATTTTTTATGAATTTTTATTCAAGAATACAAGGTTTTTTTATTTATATTAAAAAAAGGGAAGGAAATAAGCAACATTTCCCTAATTTTCATATTCGATTTTTCACATACTAATTTTTCTATTCGATTTTTCAGACACTTTTTTTCAGGTTCGATTTTTAAGGTTCTTTTTTTTTCGGTTTTTTTTCTAGGTTCGGTTTTTTAGATTAGTTTTTTTTTGAATAGCTTTTTAAAATTCGATTTTTAAAGTTCGACAACTTTGGTTTAAGTTTTCAGTATCAGTTTTCTGTGTTTGGTTTTTCATGTTCGAATTTTTGACATGGTGCGTTTGACTGATTCGAAAAACAGTTGAGTAAACATTAATTTTCCAAAATGTGCTTTTGGAGACCTTTAATGTTTACAAAAAAAGGCTGTTAAGACCTTTCGTGTTTTAAAAAATGTGTTTTTTGAGATCATTCATGTTTACAAAAAAGTGCTGTTAAGTCATTCGTGTTTTAAAAAATGTGCTGTTTAAGAACATTTGTGTTTACAGAAATCTGCTGTTCAAGACTATTTGTGTTTACATAAATGTGTTGTTTAAAACATTTGTGTTTACAAAAGGTCTTAAACAGCACATTTTCAACTTCAAGAATTAATAAAAAGAACCAAATTAATAATTTTATATAAAACAAATGCTCTCAGTCTCGAATTCATACACTCTGAATTATTAGTAGTATTTATATTATAACAAAAAAATAGAACATTTAAAATATGCCAATAAAGTAATATCTACATTAACGCATGTATTATAATAATCTAAATTAAGATTTTTTATGACTTTCATAATTAAACCAAAATTTAAATTCTCATAGATATAAACTGTTTTTTAAAAACAATTATAAAATTTTAAATAGCTAAAGCTGTTTTTTTAATGTTTTTTGATAAGTGTCTTACACTTACGCGTCGAACAATGTTGCGCAAAATGTTTCTTATTGATAGTATTAAGCCATGATCTTCAGCAGAAATAATTATAATTGATAAAATTAATATCAAATTATATATTAAGGTTTCGTATAAAAATTTATTACGCGTCTTAAATTTCAGTATAACAAATGCAAATATCAAAAATATTAGTTAATCTTTATTGTCTTGAGCGACTGCTATTAATAGAGTGATTTTATTGGGTCCTCATAAAAAAAGGTATCGTCGACTGTTATTAATTATCTACTTAGTCAAAAAAGTTTTTAGTAGCAAACTATGACATAAAATATATTTAAAAAACATTGTTATTATTTATTTCCAACATTGATTGTATCTTTTTGATATTAAAAGTTAATATTAAATCGTGTAAAAATCTATATAAATCTTTTAAAACAATGCTATTTTTAAGCTTGTTTTATAATGCTTTTTGCGCAGTAATATATTTAACTTTCTAGTCATATTTTTTTCCGAGACTTCTTATTAAGTTTTTTGGTGTTATGTCATTTATAAAAAAGATTTAAGAACAATAGTATATATTTCTAAGCTTTTTGCTCTTGAATATATTTTAATACATAAATGAAAAAAATTCATTTGTGTTACAATACACAGTTTTCTATTTAGACTAAATCCCGGGTTTACTTTGAAATTTCAAGTTGTTTCCTTACATCTAAAGCAGATATATTTAGTATTTCTGTGCTTTAGAATATATGGTATGCATTTGATTGTTCCTAGTTTTAAAAACAACATTAAAAACTTTTGTATAAATTAAAAATAATCTTTTACTACAAACTCATTCTTTAGTTTAGTTGATTGAATTAAGTTAATTTATTCGTGTCTTGTTGCACAACTGATAACAAAAAAAAGATTATAATTAAACTTATATAATGCTTTTATAATTAATAAAAAAAGGTTTTATTTTTTATATATTCGTAATTTAGTTTCATTTTTTTACACTCGTAATTTTAGTTTTATTTTTTTATACTCGTAATTTTAGCTTTATTTTTTTATACTCCTAATTTTAGCTTTATTTTTTATATTTATTCGTAATTTTAGTTTTATTTTTTATATTTATTCGTAATTTTAGTTTTATTTTTTATATATTCGTAATTTTAGTTTTATATTTATTTAATATTAGTTTTATTTTTTATATATTTATTAGTTCGCTTTTTATTTTATATTTCCAAAGTTCCAGTTTTGAACTTTATAGTAGTGGTCTTTTTAATTTAGGATTTTATAATGTCCCCTTAATAAAAAAACCGAAATATGCTCAAGCTCATATCATTTTAATTAATATTTTATTCTTCATCTCAAAATATAAAACACGCTCTTTATCAACTTCTTTTTTTTATATTGTGAGTTTTTATTTTTTCTCTACGTTTATAACAAATTAAATGAATCGTTTTTTGTTTTTATTTTGTTTTTTTCTTACTTAAAACTACTTATTAATTTAAAATAAAAAACATCAATAACAAATCAACAATTAAACAAAATAACCGATCAAATTTACTCGAGTTTTATTTTTTTAATAGATAAAAAAAATTTAAAATATGAATTTTATAATTTAAACTGTTAAAATGTTTTCTATATTAAATTCTATAGGCATTTGACTTTTTATATAAAACTAATATAGAAAAAATTTAAACGAAAAACTTCTTAAAATATTTTTTGCTTAAATTTCATAATATTTTCGTTTTTTTATATGATTCTAAACTTTTACTACGAAAGTATTATATTAGAGTTTCAAAACGTTGAATTCGGCAATAGTTCAATTTATCGCTGTTTATGTTCGTTTAAGACGGCGAAAATATACGCGAATTAAGCGCAAACATGATTTTGTTAAATGTCGTATTGACCAGTAGACCTCTAGATAGCTCTTTTCATACACTAAGATCTGTACAATTTTGAAATTTAATAAACCTATTATGAAATCTAAATATTGCCATATTAGAGTTTCAACGTTATAATGATTTTTTCTCACGTTTAAAAATTTAAACTTTAAATAAAAACCTAAAAAAACGAACATAAAAATATAAAACCAAGACTCGAACTTTAAAACCTGAACATGAAAATCTGATGTTGGAAATTTCCTTTAAAAAAACTAAACATTTGAATCCGATACTAAAAACTATCAAATAAAACCCGGTCCCGAAAAACCTTCTGAAAAATTAAACTTGAGAAGCAAGGCCAAAAAAACTAAACTAACAAATTGAAACTAAAAAACTGATCTTTAAAATCACAACTTAAAAACTAAAAAAAAACCAACTTTAGTAAACCATCTTGTAAAAAGTAATTCTATAATATGTTTTCGAAAAGACAAATTTGAAAACCTACTTTAAATTAAATCCATCTTGGTATATTTAATTATATATTTCAAGTTCATTTTTCAAATATGCAATTAAAGTAAAAAATCTAAATATAAGCTTTTACTTTAATCTTTCATATTTAAAGTCTCAAGTTAGTCAACACACTAACGACTTTAAGGTTTAGAAGTTTATAAAGTTTTAAGATTTTGTTTCCAAAGATTGAAGATAGAATGGTTTCTTAGAATAGTCTTTTCAAACTCAATTTTTTAAGTTACATTTTGAGAATCTAAACTAAGTTCAGTTTGCAGCTTCGGTTTTTCAGCTTTGAACTTTTATGTTAGCAATTTCGGAACAAGGGCGTGTTATTATAACAATAACAGCGCGACTGTTGGCATTTTAGATCCAATATAAAGTTCATTATACCAAAATTTTGTATTTTTGTAACTTCTATTAAAAACTTATAAGTAAATTACTTAGCGATGTTCGACTTTTAACAGAGACTTGAGTTTTTTTTAATTCTAAAAATCTTCGTTTAATTTAACAAACATAAAAAAAGTAATATATGAGACATACGCAATGAATTGAATAAATAATTTTTTTTAAACACCAAATTTATTCAGGAAATATAAAATAAAAAGAGAGAGTTTAATTAAAAAAACATTTTTGGTGTTTAACAGATTCCATAAATTGGCTCAGTTTTACAAAAACTAAAAAAACAAGTTAAAAGAAATATCAGCATACAATTGTAATTCTTTTGCGAACATATACCTCATATATGATACACTCTCTCTTAAAAGATGATACATTGTTATTTAATTTAATTAATTAAATATATAATCCTTTTAATATATAAATGTTCGTTTATAAAAAAAAATATATATTTTAGTAAAAGTTTATTATATGTCTATATTGAATAAAATACCGACAGGCGTTTACAAGTTAGTTTTATTCTCGATTGTTTTTTCTTGTTTTTTGAATACCCAATTTTTTACATAAAAACAAGACAATAAAATGTGTAATATACAGTCTGCCACAGAAAAATGACATTCAAAATTTTTTTTTGTAATCTCGAATATACGTCGCGAGGTAACAATTTTTAAGGGTATCTAGTTCACTAATAATGTTCACAGCACATATCATTAATTTCAAACAACGAGTCTCACACGATATTTTTAATCTTCTTTATTTTTACTTTCTATTGATATTGCCACAAAAAAAATGATTTTTTTTTTCTAAATAAAGTTAAACAGCTGTCTTAAAAAAAACTCAATAAATGAACGTTAAAACACATCCCGTGTCTTTAATTTCAAAAGAAAAAACACGAGCAGAAATCATTTTTATGGCGAAGGCTAAAAAACAAAACCGCGATATTTCTATAATTCTGAGAGTTCCATACTCAACAGTGACAAGAGAGTCGTTGCTAAATGAAAGAAAACCAATACAATTGAGCGAAAATCTGGCTCAGAAAGAAAGATATCTCTTGGTCCGGCTGATATTGTGTTTATTGATCGCGAGATCAGAAATATTTCTCGGCTAAGTACTTCAAAGTTTGCTGGGTTATTATCAAAACATAAAGAGAAGAGTGTTTTTAGAGAAACAACAAGAAGATACTTACACAACATAAAACTCATCTCAGCAACGGCTGCGGGGCCAACCCCCTTCTGAAGCTTGTTCATTAAAAAAAAGGTTAGAAAAATGTGAGAAATAGTCTAGATGGCCAAAGAATAAATAGAAACGTGTGGTTTTCAGTGATGAGTCAAAGTTTAATCTGTTTAACAGCGATGGAAAAGATAAAAGTCTGGCGTAAAGCCGGTGAACTGTATAAAATGAAAAACTGTGTTCCGTCTGTTAGACACGACAAGAGTAAATTAATAATATAAATCTTTATAGGATATGATAAAGTTGGTGAACTAACTGTTGTCGATGGAACAATAGACAGTATAAAATATACAAGGATTATATTAAGTTTATAGATAAATTTATCGAACAGTTATAGATTTTAGGTGATCCAATTTTTCAACAAGACAATGCACCTTGCCACACACCGAAGTATACTATAAAATTTTTGAAAGCAATTGTGTTCAAGTGATGGAATACCTAGCGCTGTCACTAGGTTTGAATATTATTGAAAACTTGTGGTCATATATGAATAAAGAGCTTCAAAAAGTTGTCATTAAAAACAAGAAACATTTGATTGAGAAAATAAACGAAATTTGAATAAATATACTCAAAACATTTATACAAAAGCTCTATCTGAGCATTCCAAAGAGATTTGAGATAGTAATTCGCAACAAAAACGAACATATTTCATATAAAAATTTATAAAATCATTTTTTTGTGACAGTTTATTCTTATTTATTAAAAAAACTAAATAAATAGTCACTAAAAACATTTTTGTACTGTGGTTCTATCCATTTAGTATTATTAATAACGTTTTTTTAATCGCGAATAGCTCTGGCTTCATCGATTGCTTTTTTTTTAGAAAAATGTGTAAATCATTTTTTTTGTAGCAGACTGTATATAATATTTTAACGCCAGCTTATTAATTAAAATAGAAAAACAAATATAAGCCTTAATGATTTTTTAAGGAAAAAATATTTTATATTTTATAAAAATTTAAACATAAAAAGAGAGTAAAAAATATAAAAAAAAACTAAAAAAATAGAAGAAAAATGTTTATGTAAAAAAATTACTCAATTAAAATTTCAAATTTTTTATACTAAATTCGTTTTCAGAAATATCTTTTTTATTTCTGACAGATACGACCTGTGTCTAGACTCATGATAGTCAATATAAAATCTGGTAAACAAAATGATTTAAGACAGTCTTTACAATACCAAAAGGTTTTACTGTCTTTGTCAGGATAAATTCGATAATACACTTTGTTTTTACACCTCTTTTTTTTTCAATTTTGTAAGTAAATGCTTATTTATAGAACGATTTTTCTTTATTTTTTCTTTTTTTGTTGATGTTTTATAATTTATTAAATAATAAAAGACTTGTTTTCGAAAATTGTTTTGATTGATTTTTATGCTCATAAAATCGACATAAGTGATATACGCACTATTAATACAACACTGAAAAACAAAAATGTCGTTTTATACACTCAACTTCGATTTTGTCTTTGGGTTGCTGAGTTTTTCTTAGTTGATCAGATAAATTGACACCACACATATATTTGTTATAATACAAGATACAAACGGGTTTTGTTTTTGAAACATCATTATTTGTGTAGTTCTCACATAGAATATGCAAAAAATAGTTGTTTTTTGTGCTAAAAAGGACATATCGGCTGCTTTTTAAGACAGTTTTGAGCTTTATTATTGGATGATGACATTACAGTAACAGCTGATTTGTCTTTTTTTTTCTTAATATAAAAAAACATTGACATTGCTTTTCTAAAACATTTTTGTCGTGTTAGGCTGGATTTTTCTTATCAATACTCTTTAATTTTTTGGGCCCTCTCATTCCTCAGCAAAGTTTCACACACGTTAAAATTCTTATTCAACATCTTTTTAAATAAAGCATATGAGTTGTAAAAATTATCCATAAAAATTCTATGCTATTTATATTAAACCCCTCACGCCCCAACAGACTAAAGACTGTATTTTTAAGTTTGGATGAAACCGAACATGTCCTGCTAAAAAATTATATATATAACTTGAATAGAAACACATATATACATCGCTTTCGTGTTTATCAGGCTTTCTGGGATTAAAAACTTTGAATAAAACATTTCCTTAAAAGAGGATAGTAGATTCATCTATTGACAAGAATTTTTTCGGTTTATAGAAGATTTTAAATTTTTTGTTGATAAAAAACATGTTTTTTGATTCATTACTATTTTTATTTTATTCTCCACATAATCTTCTTAGAGAATACAAGTAATATTACTATTTATAAGATAAAACTTGGCTTGAAATATTTCACAGATGAAGATATAGTTCACAAAAAAAATAAAGAGATTTTTTATACCAATATGACTTATAATTATGTTGTTTTTTTAATTTCACACTTATTAAAATATTAAAATATTTTTTTATTTTTTTTTCTTTTACTCCTTCACATTGTTTTCGCATTTCATTTTTTTTATTGGTAAGTGTTGTTATAAACTTTAATATGGAAGATGAAAAAAAATGATTAAAAACATCAGAAGCTTTATAGCTATTAGCTTTAAAGAAATATTTACTTTTGCAAGATAAAAAATTATTTTTATTAAATTTTTTAAGTTTTTTTAAACCATTTATTACTTAAGAATGTCTTATGAAGCGATTTTTCTCAATTGTGGTTTTTGGTTTCGTTTTTATGTTAATTGATCGTTTTTATTCTCGCAAAACTTTACATATGAAGTTAATAATATGCCATATGGCAGATGGTCTATGGTTAAATTAAAGCCGTGTATACTAAAAGTTTATATAGTTATATTCGGTGTTTAAAACTACTTGTATTTAAAAAATGCAATAATATTTTTTTGTAGCATTATTGGACAAAAAATCTAAGAAAAAAAAGTGTATCAAATAAGGTGCAAAAAAAATTTAACTAAAAAAAAGCTTATCATATAAGATACAAAAAAAAACTAACGAAAAAAAGCGTATTATATAAGGTACAAAAAAAACTAACAAAAAAAAGTGTATTATATTTGATATAAAAAAAACTAACGAAAAAAAAGTGTATCATATTTGATACAAGTTTTCTTTAAGGGTTAAATAAAAAACATGTGTTTAATATAAAAAATATTTTAACGAAACATTGTTTTCATTTAACAAACAATTAAATTCGTTTTTTTTAGTTTTAATTTTTAAGTTCTATTTTTTTAAAATGCTTGTTCGGGAACAGTTGTTCTGTGTCAGCTTTTGGGTTTGTTTTCTTAGATTTGATTTTTCGAGTTTATTGTTTCGGGTTTGGTTTTTCAAAGGCTTATCATGTTTGTTTGTAAGTTCAGCTTTCTAGTCGTTTTTTAAGTTTTTTTAAAAGTCGATTTTAGTTTTCGTTTTCGACAATCAAAATTCCGAGGTCAAATTACTAAATTCGAATAACAGATACAATCGTTTATTTTGGCTAACAAGCTGATGTGTATAAAAATAAATTCTCGTCGAAAACTGTACATTCAAATTTAAATCGCGAAAACTTGTATTCGAGATTTTTATGTTGTGAGCGTAATATATTATATGTGCTTATTTAAAACCTCTTCGCTGCAAAAAAAAATAAAGCAAATATGCATTTTTGTGATCTATTGTGCCGTTAAGTTTATGCATATATGCGTTATCATAGTTTTAAAAAACATAAAAAAACAACGCATATATGTATTTTTGATAACTATGAAACATGAAAGTTTCGAAATATGCATGCTTGAATAAAAAAAGATTAATTGTTTAAGTCGAAGATATTCTTAAAAAGACTTTACTTAAAGTTTTATAAAGAATAGACATAAAAATGAAATTTAATTAAATTTGTTTTTTTATATAGATATATTAAAAAAATTACGAGCATGTTATTTTTGCAGTGGCGTAAAAAAATTTTTTTAATTCGACCATATTCTTACTAACACATCTATAAGAATAAGCTCTAAGTTGTTTCATAGAGAAACAAACACAATTTAATTAGAAACAGATTTAAACAGCTTGTTGTAAAAATGTACTCTAGCTATTTCATAAGAAACAAACACAATTTGATTAAGACATATGCTTACTTGAGGATAAAAAAAAATGTGAGTGGTTATACATTTATTTCATACTTAAAGTTAATTAGTTAAAACTAAGCGTAAGTTACTTAAGATAAATTAATGGTTAATTGGTTCGGTAATTTTTATTAAGATTAAGATTGTAATAATTGAGCTTGTTTTTTAATCTATTAGTCTTTCTATGGCGAGTATAGCCTAACAAAAACTCTATGTTTTATTACACTCAAGTAGTTCTTTTATTGTTTTTCTTTATTATCAACTGGAATAACACCAAACTCATATTATTTAAGCATTCTTTTTGGAAAAATACATATACGTTTTTTAGCCTAAGTAGGCAAAACACGATATAAAAAACGATAGAAGACTAAACGAGCGCAACAAAAAAAAACAAACGAACGAACGCTCAACAAACAAAAAACAACTAAACTAAACAAACGAGTAAATATTAAATAGATTAAACAATCATAGAAACGAACAAAATAATAAACTATGTTTAAGATTGATCGACTAACAAATAAAAAAAATTAATAACAGATAAATAATCAAATTTTCGGCGATTGTATTGTTTAAGTTGAAAAAAAATACGATTATCTTACTTTTTTTTTACAGGACAGGTAGTTATGTTTTTTTTATAATATTTTAATAAAAAAAACATAATACATGTGTGTCGTTATAAATAAGTAATATAATAATCTCTATAAACGAAAAACTTTATTAATTAGCAATTTTTTTTTCATTGAATAAAAGACTCTCGTAATAGTATATTCTAATTAACTTTTCGTGCAAAACATATTTTACTATACAGAATAAATACAGCGTCTATTATTGCGCAAACACGTTAATAATAATATCTATATTGAATTCTTTTATATATGCTATTTTTTACAATAAGTAAATTAGAAATTATTATTACGCGACGCGCTTAATCAAAATTATTATAGAAAACATTTTTAGTGGATAATGATTTTCTATTTATGTGTAACTATTGCTACGATACATGTGTTGATAAAAAACTTATACGACGTATATGTTCATAATTAAATTGGTAAAAAAATGCGTGTTATAACCCAATGGTTAAAACCAGGGGCGAAGGAATTTTACAAATGAAAGCCACTTTAAAGAATTTTTTTCAACTGAACTGCATATGTTTTTTTTTATAATTATATTCACATGTGTTAGAATCTTATATGTTTTTAAGTCTTTTTATTTAAAGTTTTGAATTTAAATAGAAAACAAAAAAGAAAAAAAATTTTATTGTTTGAAAAGCTTCGATTCTTATTTTTAGATAACGCTTCTTTTCATAACAAAATCTGCCTATTTCCATACTCTTTTACAAAATTACAGTTTATATCGATTCTATATATGTATGTCCTTAGAATTTTTGATACTTTTTATAAACGTAAGATTCTTTTTACTTTCTGTTATTTTCACAACTTCTTTCAAGTTGTAATTAATTTACAAAAATCTTTTTAAAAATCTATTTATTTTAAGATTTAAAACCCAAATCATATATATACGTTGATACAAACAAAGACAATAGTTTACCAGGAAAGTATTTTAAGTGAAAAAAGATACTTCTGACAAAGATCGATAAAATTTCAACAGTTTAACTAGCCTTAACTTCGCTTTAAATACATTATCTGGTCGCACTTCGATTAATTCAATCTGTATGTTATCTCGAGCTGAATTTGATACTACACTAAATGGCGAACTGAAAACATTGAAAAGTCGATTAGTTTTTCTTGAAACACTAAAATTTTTTTCAATCCCAATAGTCAAGTTATATAACCGGTTTTATGTTTTTTGACTTTTTATTAGAAACATTTTGCTTTTTTAACAAAGAAAAAAAAATGTAATTTGTCTTATATGCTTTATTGAAAAACAAAGAAAGCCCTGTTTAAAAAATTTTTATATACAAATACATTTCATGTGCAAACAGCCGTTTCGCAGAATTTTATTATTAAATTCAATTAACATTTTGATAATTACAGTAGAAAACATCAAATTTGACTTTCACTGTTCGTTTAATATACGTGTAACAAAGTCTTAAAAAAAACTTGCTCTCAGCTAGTAACACTGTTTCTATTCTAGAACGAAAATCTTGTCAATAATTTACTTAAACTCAATAAACGACAGCGTCACAGCCTGCGCTAATTAAAAAAACACGGTTCGCCACAATATATGTACATTTTATACAATTTTCACTTATCAAGATTAACAAAGAAAAAGTGTACTCAAGTTAATCTAAGAGAAAAAATAATTAAAAATATCGAGAAAAAAAAACATCTCTGTAAAAAATTTGCTTTATCTGAACTTTAGTGAAATTTTCCTATATATATATATTAACGCAATCGAAACAGTATAGCACGTTTTATTGATATTTTGTAATTATTCAAGAATTACAATTGTACATATTTTAATTTAATACAAATTTAAAAGTGAACTATATAAGTGCTGATAATTTAATAAAAAAACGCCATGAGCAAATATTTTTAAAAAGTCATAAAGAAAACAACTATTAATCTATTAGAATAACACACACAATTTTAGTCACTAAGAGAAAATCGAAAACAGTTAGGAATATCAAAAAAAAAAATGTAACAAACTATTAATATTCACATCAACATCAGAAATTACAAAAAAACACGATCGTAGATATAAAAATAAAGCAACTGAAATAACAGATTTAGTCATTGAAAGAAGTTAAAGATGAAAGCGCTGAAACAAAAGAAAACTCAATAAACATATTGAAAAAATGCCAAGTAGAATAAGTAACAATTTTTTAACTATAACCATAAATTTTAAATCGCTGTCTAACTCCATTAAAAAAGCTAGAAGAAATAATCTGAAAAAAAAAGATACTGTTTTATTAGATACTAGTGTTTTCTAAAAGCAAATCTTCAAAACAAAAGGTTTTATAGAACAGACACAGGAATAATTAAAAACAGGATAACAATATATATGAGCGCTACACAGCACAAAAATTCACAAAACTTTTTTTTGGTCTAGGGATAAAACTTTTTATAGCGTTAGAAGACTTCTTATCAGCTATTTACAAATACAAATTACAGTCTGTTACCTAGCAATATATATTCTTTTAAATATATTTATTCTACTAAATTCAAAAACAAAAAAAAATATAAAAACAAACGCTTAGCTGATAAAAAAAATAATAAAAACGACACCGCATACAACAACAATTGACTTCGAAAAGAACTGTTCAAAGCGATAAATTTGTTTTTTCGAAAGCTTGTTTATCAAACTGTATCTTTTATTTCAGTCAGAGATTAAAGAAAAAAACACAGCTCCTGATTTTCAGCACAGTATATCAGAAGCTTAATATGTTCAGAAAGTATATACGTTTTTATTAAAACTTAAGTTTTGTATTTCAAAAAAAAATATTATAAATACACACTAAACTTGTTATAAAAAAATTC
>SBJP01000588.1:0-12877 GCA_014805705.1 Cucumispora dikerogammari
GCGATAGCTTTTTATTACAACTTAAGTTGTTAGTTTATTGATTTTATTTTTTACGCTGTAAAACAATTTCTGATAAAAATGAATCTTATTTATAATTTTCACATCCTTTTTTATTCTAGTATATTTAATTAAAGTTCCAATATCAAATAAAATGCTTACAAATGAGTGAGTTTTAATTTTTAACATTGAATATAATATTGAAATACCCAAAGCGGCAGGTCGCTTTGTTTTTATTTAAGACAGTAAACCCAAACAATTAATATCTATTTTAAAAAATACTAGTTTTTGAAACTCTGTTGTTTGACTTGTTTTTATTTCTTCCAAAAAAATCCTGTTTTGCTCTCGTTACGGTGAATACTCTGACTTGCATTAATAATATCGATTAAGCGGCCAATAAAGCTAATATAAGCCTAAGAGTTTTTAAAACAACAATTTTTTTCTGAATATTAAATACTCTTGCCAGAGTATTAAAACCTGTTGTTAGATATTTATCAAAACCCTGCCTGTTTAAAATAAAAAGATTTGAATATGAATTTGTGAAAATGTTATTTACTAAAATAAAACTAACGTTCTAAGATATAAAGCATATTTGAAAAAAGTTTTTTTAAAAAAAACAAGTATAACCAACATAAATGCAACACTGATACGAATTTATACATAAACAGAATAATTGAAAAGAAACAAAAACTTCAAAAAAAATTGTCATTTCTTTTACTAAAATACATTTTACATATTCTGTTAGCTTTTTACGAATATGTTACTTTTTTTCTACCCACAATTCATACAAGCACTTTTTTACTAAACCAGCTCAAAAAATACATATATGCGATTTGTTCTAAAAGTTTTTTGAGCACACTTTTTTTTTTGTTTGAATATAACACAGATATTAATAAAAATTAAATATGAATTATATAAAATTAACAATTTCTTTTAATGTTGAGAAGTAGAAATTTTAAAAAAAGCTGAAATTGTAATATTAGTAAAAACAGTATTTGTTTAAATGATTTTAATATAAACGAAGCGCTGGTGTGAAAATTGAATTTAAAAAAAAACGAGAAAATTTATGTTTCGATCTGTAAAAAAATTTTTTGTTTGTTTCAAAACTCCACTTAAATTAATTTTAAATATAATATATAATTAGTTTATTAGACGAAAAAACAGTTGTTGTTCAGAAATCGGGTGAAAGTGTAAAGACATATAATATCGTTTTAAAAATGGTCTAAAGAAAATTAATGTATAAAAAATGCTATAAATAAACGAAAGAATTGCGCAATGGAAAAATAACAAGACAGTGCTAGTAAAGAAAAAGCACAACCGAAGTCTTACTGTAGAGATTCTATGTTGCGGCGAAAACATGTAAAAAAAGAAGTTTATTTTTTTTGCAAGTTGACAAAGAAAAAGTCAAAAAAAAAAAACAGGAAAATATTAAAAAAAAATGTAAGTATAAAATCCATAATGCTATCAGCCAAACGAAAAGAACATTTTAGTTTTTAAAAATATTTATTTTTTACATAAAACAAATTAACATAAAAAACAATCGTTCACACACAAAACCCAACAAACATACACAAAAAAGCAAAAACAAATAAGAAAAAATAAAACGTTACATAAGGAATAGCGGAACAAACAACCACAAAAACTTAAAATATGTCAGTTAGAGCACAAATTTAAAAGGTTTAGAAAAAAAATTTTGGGCGTAAAAAACACTATTTCAAGATCAATAGCGTCTTAATAATTACTTTTCTTTTTTTTTATAAATGATCAAGAAAAACAACGAGTGATGAAAGAACTTTTGGTCAATATCCAGCCAAATTGTCTTAATTTAAGAGCGATAACAAACTGTTGTAAAAACTACTGTAAGTACAGTTTAGACAATATAATCGAATAATAGAGAAAGTGTCTTAAAAAACACTATCTACGACGACCTAACACTATAAACTACTCATTCAAACTCATGAACTGTTCTACTCTAACAATCGTACAGTAAACGCGATATATTTGGAATGACTCAATTGCATACGAATAGCTGTTTAATATTACGCCATGACAAATATAAATATAATTACTTCTGACAAAAGACTATGTTGTTTTTACACAACTGTTTTAACAAACACAATAAAAGCAAAATCCATGTGCGTCAAATACTGCTGACCTTTTGTCTTTTATAAAATAAAATTGTTCTTTTTAAACTTTGTTTAAAGCAAATGTTTAAAAAAAAATGACAGATTTTTATATAAAACAACAAATAAAAATTTTATATAACTTATTGTAAGCTCACAAGTTGTGTTATAGATTATTTAAAAAACAAAAGAAGATTTGTTTTTTAATGAATAAACTTTTATTTTTTCTTCATCGTTTTTTTAATTAAGTTTAAATTTATTGTTATAAAAAACGTTCAATTCACAAGAAAAAATTGTTATAAGATAAACTTTTTAAAAAAATACTTGGTTTTAAAAATTAGAATATTTTTTATACTCGAACAGTTCAGTAATACTTTTTTTTTTTTTATTTTTAACGTATAGTCAAAAAATATTAAAAAAAATGTCGTATATAAATATGTTTTTTTAAAAAAATAAACCGAAAAAAATTTATTGAGGTTAGACAAAAACATAAAATACTCTAAAGACAAAAAACAGTTTTTTAAATTATTATAATTTAGATAAAACTATGTTTTGATAAACTCTTATTTATTTAAAATCTATTTATATAATCAAGTAAAAAAAGGCTATATTTTTACTTCATCGCAGCATTTCAACTTATCTTTTAAACACAGTATTTTTATGATTAAAACTTAGCAATTTGCAATAAATTTTTTTTGAAAAAAACATAAATTGGAGAATATTTAAAACATTACAATTCAATATAAAGAGAATTGAAGATTTACATTATGTTTGATAATTTATATTATAAATACTATAGTGAATCGAATGCATTCTTGAATCGTTTACATTATATGTTAGTTTCGAATTTATAGATTTGCGTAAAAAAAAAACTAAGAGACTTACTATTTATTATTCACTGTTTTAAAAAACCGCTGAAAATATTATGTATAACTGGTGATTATATGATAAAATCAAAACTATTATGTAAGCACTACTCATAAATTAAATATTTTAAATTTAAAAATGTTATGTTTTTACAAGATGTAAATATCTGTTAGATGAATACAAACTATAATATTCTTAAATTAACAACTGTTTTTTTACAAAAAAACAAAGCCTTTTGTAAGTCTATAAAACAACACGATTGTACAATATAAACAAATAATTTTATTTTTGACGAGTATTTTATTAAAACATTAGTTTTAATTTAACGAACTGTTCAATTCAAAAACAATAAACAAAGACAAAAACAAACAACGCTTAACAAAACACAATAAACCAAAAAAATAGTTTTTATTTGCGATTTATTAAATAGCATACAGTTCTGCTTTTTGTTTAAATTTTAAGTTTACTGTAAATAAAAATAAAAAAACTCTTTTATTAAAATTTCTAAAAGAAAAATTTTTGATATCAAATAGTAAAAAAAACAAAACAGTTACTGATGTTTATCAAAAAAAAATTAAGGTTTAAATCATTTATTATTAATGGCTTATTTAAACAAGCGTGGACACGAGATAATCAGTGAATGTAAGACTAAAAACACTAAGTAGCACACACAGATATTTACAACTATCAGTTAACTTATTTTTGCTTTAGATTAGCTATGTGACTTTTGACAGGGTTTCTATCTAAGATTCTGTTTGAGTTTTTTTTGTGTTTCATGTGGAATGCTTTTTGAATTTATCTTAAATATTTTTTTAGAATTCTTTTTTAATGTCGTATTTTCTGTTAAAAAACTGTTCTGTTTTTGTAAATTTTTTAAGCGATCATATTTCTCTGTTGTTTCCGACAGCATTTATTGTTCAAGTTTTTTAATATAACTTACTCTTCCGACAATTTTTTGATTTTTTGTTTAGTCAAAGCTGTTTCGAGTGAAGCTTTTGTATAAAACATATCAAATAGTTTTATATGTTTTTTGTCTTTCAGCTGTTCGTCGGTAAGCTTTCAGTAATATTATTTTTGTTGTTATCGTCGATAATTTTGCTACTTTTCTCATTAAACATATTATCGACTGAATCTAATGTCATATTAAAACTAGAATTTTTTGTTTCGTTAACAGCAAAGTTATTGATTATATTTTCACTAATGTTAGCAACGTTTTTCTCTAAGCTATTCTCTAAATTGTAGCTTTAGTTTACATATTGAACTTAAGTATTTTGTATATTAGAAACTGTCGAAATAAATGTTTTATTTCGCGCGACAGATTGTATTTTATTTTTTAAGTTATTATCAGTGAAAATGACCGCGCGGCCTTTTCTGTAAAAAGTGCTTTCTTATCAGTTTGATCTGTTTTTGCTTTAGATTTCAACTTTTATGTCTTGATAAAAGCTGCTATTGTTTAATTTTTACGCAGCAAGTTTAATATTTTCTGCTTCGGTAAGCTTTGAGATGACGACAAGTTTAGTTGTTTTAAGTTTTCAGAAATATGTTGCGTTTTATTTTTTAACTTTTGTTTATCATTTTTTTTCTAATCTTATGTTTTTACTATGTGTATTAATATCTGTTTCTAAGGGGTTTTCGAAAATTGAATTTTTGACTGTTTCAGCTATATCTATGCTTTTTGTTTCGAAAAAAGTTGCTGTTGTTTCGTCGACTATTAATTTTCGTTAAGATTTGTTTGAAGCTTTTAATAACGTTTTTTTTTGAATTTCTGAGTTTTTTAAAAAAAAAAACATAGGAAATTGTAAAGACTATCTTGTTGATGACTAAGCAAAAAATTTGTATCATTGTTTTCAAAAACGTGTTGTGACATACTTTTTTTACAATCGAATTTAAATATCTTTGTTTTTAAAACAACTATATTAGAAAAATCTGCTGTTTTTTTCACACTATCTATAATAATACTCATAAAAAAAAGCCGCACAACTCTTAAGTCTCAATTTCTTTTTCGAAAGTTTGAAAAACCTTCGTTTTATAAACAATTGAAATATCAATTCTTGTAATAAAAATACCTAAAATTACTATAATATATTTTTTTGTCTCGTTAAATAGTTAATATCGAAAGATACGATCTACTTTAAACTCTGAATTGTTTGTTCTTTAGATACGTTTTCAGTAACATTTTGATCAAATAAATAAATGAGATTATTTAAATATTCGTTCGTTTTCAAATAAAAGTTATTAGCCCTTTGTGTTTTTTAATTAGCTCAAAATAAAATTTTATTATATAGGTTTTATCGACCTATATCATAAATAGTGCAACCAATATAATTATTTTCTGATCAATATCATAAATAGTGCAACTAATATCATAATTTACAGTCCAATCATAAATAGTGCAACCAATATTATAATTTACCGACCAATATTATAAATAGTGCAACTAATATCATAAATAGTGCAACCAATATCATAATTTACCGACCAATATTATAAATAGTGCAACCAATATCATAATTTACCGACCAATATCATAAATAGTGCAATCAATATCATAAATAGTGCAATCAATATTATAATTTACCGACCAATATTATAAAATGTGCTAATGCTTGTCATAACTATAAAAAAACATATAAATACAGAATCAAAAACAAACTACGAAACGTCGAGTTCCAAACAAATAAACATAACAAAAGTTACCAAAAAATAAATTAAACTGAAAAAACTCAATAAAAAAAAGTATTTTTATTTAAAGTAAAATTTGTAAAAACAGTTTTAAAATTGAAATATACAATAGTGTGCAAGAACGATATACTACCAATAAACAATGCCAATATCGAAGAATAAGAAAATAACATTGGTCTCTTTAATTAAAAGTTTTTAATCTATCAAAATCTTTTTATATATTTTAAATACTATGACAGAACCGATTACAGAACCCAACACTACAGAGACAGACCATTCGTCAAACAAAACGAGTAGTTTAACAGAAAACAATAGACCGGAAACAGAAGCCACAAAAGTATAAGTCCGCTAATGCCCGAAAAAAACTTTTTCCGACTATCAAATACGCGAACTGAAATACCACGACCGCGACGATTTTTAGTGTCAAATGATGATAGGAACAGAATAATAACAAAAACATTAGAAAGATATTCTGTTCAGGCAATCTCACAGATGTATAGAAAAAACTACCAAACAGTCAATAGTATTGTCAAGAATTATTTAAAAACAGGACAAGTTTTACCAAAAAAAAGAGGCGGCGATACACGAACTTTGTTGCCCCAGCACGTAAGAAATGCTCTCTGTGAATACATTGACGTAGATTGTACGCGTACTCTGCGTGAAATGGTTGTTTGGATTAAAAAAACTTTTGATATTATTGTATCAACAACTACGGTTAATCGAGCAGTTATCGGGTTTTACTTTACTTTGAAGCGAGTCACCAACAATCCTGAAAGACGGAATTGTGCAGTTACAATTGAATCAAGAACAAGCTACGCCCCTGCCTATCGTCTTCTTGAAACAGAGAATGATGATAAAAATTTCGTATTTTTAGATGAAGTAGGGTTTGCTGTAGTTACACGGCCAAGCAGGGGGAGAAGTGCACAGGGGGAGTCAGCCTATCTTTCAGTTCCAGCAGCACGAAGCAGAAACATTTTTGTAGTTGCTGCTATGAACAAATATGGAATAATATATCATAAAATACAAAAAAGGGCGGTAAACGGAGAGGACTTTAAAAAGCGCTCAAGGAAATAAACGAGGCCTGTTTGCGATCGATAAGCTTAGCACCTATATTTGTTATGGATAACGCTCGCATTCATCATTATAGGAAGCTAAGCGAGGACATTGAGGTGTCTGCGTACAACATACGCTATCTACCACCTTATTCATCTTTTCTTAATCCTATAGAAAATGTGTTTTCGGTATGGAAAAACAATGTTATACGAAGTGCTTCTCGTACAGAAGCACAACTTCGTACTTCGATTTCTGCAAATTTTTCTAGAATTACTGCCGAACACCGTAGTTCATTTTACCGAAAGATGCTTGGTTATCTAAACAGAGCAGAGCTGGGTCAGATAATTTTTGAATAAAGTCGACAGCGAGTTTTATTTTTCTTTTTAAACTTTCTTCAATTTTGTTTTTTATAATTTATATGTTTCTTTACTTTAAAAGACTCAAAAGTTAAAATTTGTTAACTCTTCACAATTGAATTTGTTGTTTTAATAACGACTTCGTAGTCTGGTTGCCAATATAAAAGAACTGTTTTAAAAAATTAAACTTATGAGAAAACTTAAATGCTTACAATTTTAAGCTACGTTTCTTTCGTTTTTTGTCTCTTTTCGAATAAAAGAATTTTGCAGAATATTAAATTGATTTTAGAGAGATGTCGTTACAGCAAACTTTCGTAGTATTATTATATTGAGTTTGGAGAATAATTTGGTTCTCATTCATTTTTTGGCAACTTATTAAGTGTTTATTTGTTAAGAACTCGCTATTTTGTAGTTTGTTTTTTATTCTGTATTTATATGTTTTTTTATATTTATGACAAGCATTAGCTTATTTTATGATATTGATCTGTAAATTATGATATTGATTGCACTATTTATGATATTGATTGCACTATTTATGATATTGGTCGGTAAATTATGATATTGGTTGCACTATTTATGATATTAGTGGTAAATTATGATATTGATTGCACTATTTATAATATTGGTTGCACTATTTATGATATTGGTGGTAAATTATGATATTGATTGCACTATTTATGATATTGGTCGATAATTTATGATATTGATTGCACTATTTATGATATAGGCCGGTAAACCCTATATATAAAAATATAAGTTAAATTATATAAAATATAAGTTAAAATATATAAAAATATAAGTTAAAATATATAAAAATATTTTTATTCGAGGACAAAATAAGAATAAAATTAAAATTAAATAAAAATCGCAACATTAATATATTAAAAGAAAATTTACTTTTTTTAAAAAAAAACTGTGCACTATATAAACACATTTGAATATTAAAGTTGTCTTTGTTGATATATAAAAATATTTTAAAAAACATATATTCTTTTAAAAGGGTGTTTATTACTTTAATATTTTGGTCGCTAGAACATAGATAAATAAACAACACGGCTTATAACAAAAAAACTTTTTTTTATTTTATTCCTCTTCCCATACACTATTTGTGTCGTATTCTGTTTTTTATATTTTTAATCTCATCGTATAAGATTTTAATTAGACAGCCTTACGTCACATAAAACAGATTAGAAATTATCTATGCCACAAAAAACACGAACGACGATAACACTCGATCTTATTAGACTGTCTAGAGAATCGCTCGCATGAGACAGGCCTTTATCTGAGATATCAGAATTCTGAGTATATCTTATACTTCTGTGATTACTCTAATAAACAAAATTAACTCCGGTATATTCGATTCGGAGTTAATTTAAAAAAAAGATCGGCTATTAAAAGACAACGCAGCAATTAAAAGTCTGCTAGCAGCTGAATTACTCAAGGATAATTACATAACACAGAGAGGTATTATCGATAAATTGACTTTAGCTGGGTTTAAAGTGTCTCAGCCTGATGTTTCAAAAATATTGGAGACATAGGTTATTCTAAAAAACGGTTGTCGGTAGTTCCTAATGAACACAACTTTCCGCGTACTATGGATTTAAGACAAGTTTACGCGAGAGAACTTTAAACTTTTCTTTGACAAAGATGGTTTATTTAAATGAAACAGGCTTTAATCTACACACCACGCAGAATTATGGATATTCACCAATTAATTCTAAAGCTTACGTGACAGTACCTGCAAATACGGGCTAGAATATCAGCCTAATGACGGCCATCTCTATTAATGAAGTAATTGGATATGAGCTTAAAGATGGATCGTATAATGGGGAACTTTTTATAAACTTTATTTTAACAGTTCTAGTATCATATTTTAATTCAAACCCTGACCATATTCGAATCATGGATAATTGTCGGTTTCATTATCGATTAGATGTTCTAAGAACACCAAATGCACAGATTTATACTCTATAAATTTGTTCCCCCTTATTCATCTTAATTAAATCCAATAGAGAAATTTTTTTAGTGAACTGAAAGCGAATTACAGAGCTCTTAAGCTAATGTCAACAACCTGGCAAATGATTAAAACAAGAGTACGAGATTATCTCGATTTACGAAGAGGTAATTTCGTTAGACAATATGAGAAATTAACATCAATTTTGTCCAGAGCTTTTCGAGACAGGAATTTATAAAAATAAATTGTTTTTGGTGCTTTATATCCAAACTTAGAAACTTTTTATGTCTTTTAGTATATTTTAATATAAAATAAAAAATTTAATATTAGGTTAACAAAGATACGAAAAAAAATCAAACTTTCGCTTGTGTTGCTGTTTTTTTATAATATTTTTAAAAGGTTTAGTTAGTAGTATAAAAGACCCGCTTGTTTACAAAGCTCGAGTATAATAATTATAATAGCGAAAAAAAATATTAATTTACCGCATATACACAAAA
Source organism: Cucumispora dikerogammari (assembly GCA_014805705.1). Taxonomy (NCBI): domain Eukaryota; kingdom Fungi; phylum Microsporidia; genus Cucumispora; species Cucumispora dikerogammari. Next base: position 9,530 of record SBJP01000588.1, read on the forward strand.
GTAAGATGCTCGAAAAAACGAAATTTTGACGCTTTTTTTTAAGTGTATTTTAAAACGTTTTATTTAAAAGAGATACTAATAATTAATTTATTAGAACAGCCCCAGAACAATGGTTAAGACAAAAAATAAAAAAATATATGACGAGACTTATTTTTCTAATTCGATTGGGTATCAGAGCGAAAATAATAAAAGTAACCTGCACATGACATTATCCTAACTAAAACATGAGGTTTGTTTTTTAGACTGCACTGGAAATTTATTACAGTTTCCTAGGTATTGCATGTATTATTTAAACATACAATGACACATAAAATAAGTATCCCCTTCTCCCCCCCCCCTCCTGCTCTCTCTGATTTGTACATTATAATAACTTTAGTTTTTGATTAAAAGAGCTAGTCAAAAAACACTAAATTATATTTAAACACTTCACACTCGCCTGTTATTTTGATAGTTTTTTGTGGCATTAAATAGGTCAAAAAAGTTTAAAACAAGCTTTATTGAGTTAATTTATCTCATGTATATTTTGTCGTAATATATATATTATATTTCTTTTATTATATTATTCCTTGTGTTTTACAGAGTTTTTCAATTGAAATGCAACACTTTGCAATCAATATGCAAACTAAAAGAGTTAAAATGAAAAACATCATTTTTTTTGCAATCAATATGCAACACTTTGCAATCAATATGCAACAATAAAAGAGTTATAATGAAAAACACTATTTTTTGCAATCAATATGCAACACTTTGCAATCAATATGCAACATTTAAATTTTTGATTAAAGTTTTTAATCCCCCTCATGAAGAAGGAAATAAGCACAGAAAAAAGAGATATAATAATCAATTTTTACAACCAAGGAATGATTATATCTGAGATATCAAGAAAACTCAATATAAACAAGTCAACTGTTTCAAGAATAATTAAAAGATTCCGGGAAACCGGAAATGCCAATACAAATAAGAGAGGTGGGAATAGGCGTTCAGTTTTCACGAATGCACATAGAATGGCTATTAAGAGCTATTTGGACGAGAATTCTACAATATCGTTGTCAGCCATTAGAGCGAAACTCGTCGCTGATTTTGAAATATCTCCGAGTTTAAGTTCTATAACCAGAGCAATAACACATTTTCACTATTCAATAAAAAGACTTTCTGTCATACCAGTTAGAAGAAACACTCAAGATAATATTGAAGAAAGATTTTGTTATTCTCAGAAATTTCTCAATTATCTTTCCCAAAACGACGGGACAAATTTTATATTCATAGATGAAGTCGGGTTTCAAATAAGTATGAGAAAGGGAAGAGGCAGGTCGGAAGTTGGAAGAAGGGCCGTAAGCGTGGTTCAAAATATAAGAACAAAAAACACCAGTGTTTGTGCTGCCATGATGAAGACTGGCGTAGTTCATCATAAAATAGAACTCACAGCGTACAATATAATGAAATTTAAGGCGTTCTTACAAGAGCTAACAAGTATTTTAAATGATAAAGGGGTGCACGATGCTGTCTTTGTTATGGACAATGTACCATTTCATAAGTCGGCTGAAATTAAAACTTTTATAGAAACAAGTGGTCACGGGATATTATATTTGCCACCATACTCCCCGTTTTTAAATCCGATTGAGAATCTATTTAGTCAATGGAAAACTAAAGTAAGATCTGCAAATTGTATGAACGAGGAAGAACTGAATTTCAAAATTCAACAAGCCTTAAATGAAATCACTGAAGAACACTGTTCAAACTATTATCGGAATATGTTAAGATTAATTCCCAGGTGTTTGAACAAGGAGGAAATAATTGAAGAATGACTTTTTTTAATATTTTTTATTTTCATGTCATATTGTCGAAATTTGTTACATATTGATTGCAAAGTGTTGCATATTGATTGCAAAGTGTTGCATTTGGTTGCAAAGTGTTGCATATTGATTGCAAAGTGTTGCATATTGATTGCAAAAAATAGTGTTTTTCATTATAACTCTTTTAGTGTTGCATATTGATTGCAAAAAAATGATGTTTTTCATTTTAACTCTTTTAGTGTTGCATATTGATTGCAAAGTGTTGCATTTCAATTGAAAAACTCTGTAACATAATATCAGATAACACATAACTAGACACAAGTGTTTAATAAGCTTTTTCTTAAAAATTTATTATATAAAACCGTTTTTCGGTTTTATTTTACTTAACGTTGTATTTCCTTTTGTTTTAATCTAGACGCGTGTTTTTTTGGATAATAGAAGCTTTTGTGCCCAAAAAAACGTCACAATAAAGTGTCTCTAGTATTTTATTTAAATATTATTGACTGAAGCGGCAGTTTGTGTAACAGGGGGATTTTTTATATATTAAAATAGTTTATTTTAATATGTTTATATAGTGCGCAGTTTTTTTTAAAAAAGTAAATTTTATTTTAATATATTAATGTTGTGATTTTTTTTAATTTTAATTTTATTTTTTTTTCGAATAAGAATATTTTTATATAATTTAACTTATATTTTTATATAATTTAACTTATATTTTTATATAATTTAACTTATATTTTTATATAATTTAACTTATATTTTTATATAATCCAACTTATATTTTTATATATTTTAACTTATATTTTTATATATTTTAACTTATATTTTTATATATTTTAACTTATATTTTTATATAATCCAAGTTATATTTTTATATATTTTAACTTATATTTTTATATAAAAGCATTTTTCAAAATGGCATAAAAAAGTACACATATTTTAAAAATGGCATAAAAAAAGTTCGTATTTCAAAAATGGCATAAAAAAACCGATATTTTAAAAATGGCATAAAAAAATACATATATTTTAAAAAATGCATAAAAAAGTGCGTATTTCAAAAATGGCATAAAAAAATATCGATATTTAAAAAATGGCATAAAAAAATACACATATTTCAAAAATGGCATAAAAAATGGACGTATTTCAAAAATGACATAAAAAATACCGATATTTTAAAAATGGCATAAAATTAGAAAAATAAGAAAAAATCGTAAAATAAAAAAATTATATATTGAAGTAAAAAGTAAAAATAAACAATATCAAGGTTTATTTAAATAAATTTGTTTTTCAAGTCTTGAACGATTTCTGGATATTCTTGGCCTTCCACGCGATCTTCTTGCTTCAGGAGCTTGTAAAGTGTCGCTTGTTGGGTTTATGTTTGAAAGTGGAAGTATTTAGCCAGAATAAGAGCTGTAATAATTTGAAACTCTAAAAAATTGTTCAATATATGCATTTAGATCAATTCTTTTTGAAATTAAAACTGCACATAGATGTATGCAAGGGCATCCATCTTCAAATGAACGGTTGCAACTGCATGTTTTAAGGGCAAGATCAA
>SBJP01000590.1:0-12863 GCA_014805705.1 Cucumispora dikerogammari
AAAGAAAAAATGCTCTAATCAAAAATGTTTATTAGAAAAACTAAAATAATAAATTAAAAAACTTATATTTTATATAATAACATAATAAATAATAATAAAGAGATTATAGTCCACATATGAGCCATAATAAAGAAATATAAAAAATTTATGATTCATATAAATCTTAGGGTCAAGCAGATCACACTATAATATTAATTAAGTAAAAGCCCTATAATCTTAATTAATCGAGCCGCACTATAATTTTAAAAAAGCAGCTTCTTTATAATCTTAATTAAGTAAAACACATTCAAAGTTAGTTAAACAAAAAACAGTATATGTTACTTTTAAGTGAACAGAATATATTGTTTTTGACTACTGTTTTCCCAAAAGACGCACAGCCTGCTTAGTCACCCTTGATTAGCTTTACAAAAAAAATTTCTTTTATTAAATTGTCGTTCGTAAGTTTTTTATTAATTTTTTTCTAGCTGCCCTAAACTAATACGTGTATTTGTGCTAAAAAACAGCAAAAAAATGAAAATTTACTATATATTTTTTTAATTTTTACTTAAACTTTTTTTGATTATCAAAATTATAGTGTGGTTTCTCGAAAAAAAGTTGTTTTTTCAAACAATATCTAACTTTTGTAGTTTTTAACAAGTTTCGCAAAAAACGCAACCAACTTATTAACTTTTGGTGAAGCGTTTCTTACACTATCGGCATAAAATTACAGAAAAACTTGATAAACACAGGCAGCATGTTTCAATATACGAAACATAACCTCTAATATTTTAATTTTTCTTTAATCTCGGTGCAACATCAGGAATCAACAAATTAAAGTAAAGAAATATAAAAGCTTCAAACGGCTATATTTCATATAAAACGCAAAAAAACATAATTGATAAACCTTGTGAATCTAGGGCTTATAGATAAAGAACGTAATCACACCAAGTTTTGTTCTTTTATCTTCTGACTAAATACGCATGAGTATATTTAACATTGCGTGGTCTGACATCTCTCGTTTTATTTAAAAACACTATATATGAAACAGTCCTAGACATTTCGATTAATTTGTTGTTTTTTTAGAGTGAGAGTAAAAAAAGTGGTCTCCGTAATGTTGAACAACTATTCAGTTGTAGACTAAACAAACTAAAAAAATTTTTAAATAAACGCTGTTAACTTAGTGGATTTAGTGTATTATCACATTACTACATTTGATTCAAGATTTAAACAAGTTTTTTATTTGCTCATAAAATTATAATTAAAAAGTTTGTAATGAGTTACTATATATTATTATTTTTACTCGTCGGTGTTTGTAATTAAAGCCTTCTTACAATATTTCTATTCGTTCTTTGTAATATAGTTTTTTTTAACATAACATATGCGACAATACAGAACATTACTTGAATATAAAACATAGGATTTGATCTAATAATCCCTGCTACTGTTTTTATATTCAGTTAACAGTTTTTTACTTGTTTTTATTTACAACCTGATTGAAAAAAACCGAAAATATTGTTTGTTTTTTAATTAACTCGTTCTAAAAGAATTGTTTTTCGCTTTTTCATTTGTATAAAGCTCGGCCCAGATATTGCTTGTTTACCACTCAAAGCCGAAATAGTTTTTTTATTTATTTCTCAGTAAAAAAAAATATTGTTAATAAGAAATAGTATGCACTTTTTCTATTAAAAACGTTTTGTTTAATGTGATCTGGTTTATAACACTATCAGATAACCCTAGACCGCTATATTTTAGCTTGCAATAATAAGCAAGCGGATCTTTTTTTTCGAATACAAAGTAGGCCTTTTACCTATTTTTGTTTAAATTATTTCGATTATAGATATCCTATCCGTTCTGAGTAATCTTTTAAAACAAGTTAGATAATTTACAATAGAAAATAATTTTAAGTCTAAAAATCTGGAAAGAAAACAAAGCGAATCTTGGTGTTAATTATACAATCAAATGGTGTGTTATGCTAAGACGACATTGTTTTTGCTATACTGTCATGTTCCTACTATATGCACAGTCTGTTTGGTGTTTTTGTCTCTTACAACGAATCATCTTTTTTTCTAATTTTTTCGTGCAGCGTTCTCGCCCCTCATCTTCTGCTTAAAAAACAAAATACTAAAATAGTCAAAGATTTAATGTACGCAGTAATACTTAAAAAAAAATTTTTTTGTTTACAGTTCGTTAACATGGCTCTGTGTACCATAAAGTTAAATATCTTAGTTATATTGATTCTATCGATTCAAGAACTGATTTTAGAGTTTTAAACACAATTAACTATTCCGTTACAGTATCATTATAGCACTTGGTCGTCAATTAGTTTTATCGATAAAGACTAATATATTATGTGACATATTATGTGTATACTTGGGTTTAGTTTATTCAACTAATAATTTAACTTCAGGGTCATTGTGAAGTTAATCTTTAGAACTAAAAAATTTTTTTAAAATAAATAATTGATATAGTCAAGTTATTTTCTCTACGTGTTATTATTGTTTTTAAACAGAAAGAGTAATTTCGTTTTTAAATTAAAAAAGTAAAAGGTATTTTAATTCGCGTTTTGTATATAAAACATAACAAAATTTAACCGATATTTTATAGATATATACAGATATAAGGAAAACTAAATCGCAGTTATAAGATTAAATTTGTGTTAACTTAGCGTTTCGAATTATAGATTGCATTCTCTATTCTCAATAGTTTACGTTTATCATTATTATAAAAGGTTTTGCTTGTATGTTAGAGATAAGAAAAGTTTTATTTCGAAAAAATTTTTTTCTTGTTTAATTAGATACATTTTTTTGAATCGAGACCGTTTAGAAACAATTTAAACTATTGATATACATAACACAGACGCACTTCCATTTGGAAACTAAGATTATGAGCATAATATGTTATTAAACACACTTGTTATATACTAATCATATGCTAAATTAGTAAAACTCGACATTTAGCGTACAAAGCTTTTTTAACAGTTTGTTAAATCATTTTAAACAAGCCAGGGTATATGTAGTATACACAACACCTTAGGTTTATAGCTTTATTGAGCATAGATGATGACTACATGGTTCTTTTTTATATTATGTATTATTAACAAGCCAAGGTCTTTTAGAAACACCTTTTAAATGTTAGTTGATGAAAACAAACAAGAACTGCTGCGTCGGATAGAATGTAAAATTATAGTTAAACATCGAATTCTAGTCTGTTCAATTTGTCAACTGTAATAATAAAACTTTGCGATAAAAACTATTAAGAAGACAAAACACAAAGTTGAAACAGGTTGTTTTTTTATTTTGTTTTTTCTTCTTTTCTAGTACAAAAAATAAAAGCCGTTATATATTTGCGAGTGTATTATACATATCTTTGTTTTGTTATAACGATGTCGCTCAATAATAATTAAGTTATTATGGCTTTAGCAGCACAAATACATTATTTTTCAATATGTATTTGTAAGGAGTTCATTGTGATTTCGAGTTTTTAAAAAAAAACCACGATTTTTAGATAAAAAAAAAAGTCTTTTTATAATCTGTATTATGAAAAATATAAAGACACATTATATTTTGATTCATAAAATATTCGTTTAACAAGTTTTTATTTATTTCTGGTAAAAAACCGTTTCATCAGTTCAATGCCTAAAATACTAAAAGCCTTAAATACCCAACGATTAAAAATCAAATAAAAATTGAAAAAAACAACCCATGGATGAAATATATGATTACATCTCCAAATCAAAAGTCCCTCTGTCAGTCTCCAAAATAACATCACATTTCTCCAATAAATTAACAGAATCGAAACTAAAAATCTCATTAACAAATTTAATTTCACAAAAACGCGTCGAGACCTTTACAGATCCTATCAACAACGAAACATTTTTTAAGATTCTTCGCGAACAAAATGAAGATGAAATAAATTCTATATTAAGTCTTTTGTCGGAAAACCATAACGGATTAACTTCACGGCAAATCAGACTTAAATTAAATATGTCCGCGAATTTAATAACCAAAGTATTGAAGAAAATGGAAATGACTGATAAAATAAAATCATATAAGGGCGTAAAAGGAAATGTAAAAATTTATACCATTTTTTTAACAGAGGGTGATGATCTCGGAATATTTTTTAATGAAGGCAACGTCGATGTTGAATTGGTAGAGGGGGTCATGAAAGTAATACTTAAACTGTTTTCGAGTCTCCAGTCAGATAAAAACAGTGCTGATGATAATACGAATAATGGCAACAAGATGAAAGGGGTTTTAAGTGTTGATGAAATACACAAACTAATCATAAACAGCGGCGTTTTGCAAGTTAGCATCCAGAAAAAAGATGTTCAAAAAATATTGAAAGTCATGTTTTATGATAATTTAATTCTTGAAGTGAACACGGGGAGTGAATTATTATATTTAAGTAAATAATGTGGTTTTTTTATTTATTTCTCTATTGATTATAATAGTGATTATATGTTATATTTTTTACATTATGGTCATGCGGGCATGAGTTTTATTAAATAATAGACAGCCTCTTTAGTAAATCTTTGTTTAGACACTTTACGAATATAAAAACGAAAAACTACATATAATGCAATTATAGATTTATAAAGCAGATTATTCATTAAAACACCAATGGACATCGGGTGTTTCATCTACTCCTTCTTCTTTTTTCAAATTACATTTGTATTTTAGACTATTTAATTTCATGAGAATTTATAGTGTTCTGTTTTTTAGATAAAAAGATTTTTGAGACCAAATGAACACACATTTAAAAATAATAAGTATTGTGTAAATACAATATTCCGTTATTTCCGAGTTATATAGTTTCAAGTATTTTAGATCTGGATTATTGAAAAATAAAAATAAAAAATTTTACTTAGTCATCCTTTGGTTGAATAAATTCATTGTTTTACCCGGCATGTCTAAAACAAAAATATGTAATAGAGTTGGAAATTAAATGTAAACGACATATATTGAAATCTTAACACAATTTAAAACTAATCTAACCAAAGTTCTTGTGTTTCAATATCTATAATTTTTTGGTTCTTTAATAAAACGTCTGGGGAATATTGCCCCTTTGAGTTATATAATATTTTTTAAAACTTTTTTTTGTCTTTTTACTCAAAAAACTACATTTATTTCAGTTTTTTTCGGAAATATTTCGTGTATTTTCAAGAATTATGTATTAACCGCGACTTGTATTTACTTATAGAAATTACAAAAGAAATCATTTTTGATTTTTCCAGATTTTTAAAAAAATGTGTGATAAGAACGTTTTAGTTAATGTCAATTGACTTATGTCGGTTAAGACTAAACACCTTATATTGATATTTAATACTGAAAGATATTTTCTAATATCCTATATTTGTTAACTAAACGACATACTTGATTTTAAACGACATACTTGATTTTAAACGACATACTTGATTTTAAACGTACATCCGAAGTCGGACAGGTTCACCAAATCTTTTAATTTTAAAAAAAAATCAACTAACAGAATCTATTACCACAATATTTGTATAAGACGCTTTCCCCCATACAATAGGACACCTTTTATAAAATACAATAGAACATCTTTTATAAAATACAATAGAACACCTTTTATAAAATACAATAGGACACCTTTTATAAAATACAATAGCGTTTGATAATACTATCCTGAAACTACTTTATAGACACACATAGAGTAACAATCACTAAAAAACTCAAAATTGTTTTTTACTTCGCTAGTAAAAAATTTTTCATTTATTTAAGCCATTTTTTTTAAGTATTTAATAATTTATATTAAAGAAAATATATATAAACCACGTCTAATAAACAATCATTCTCATGTTTTTTTTGAACTAGTTAATTCTTTAAACTTTTTTAGTAACCCAGTTCGATGGCGCTCATTTGTTCGATTAACTTGTATTATTAAATCTTTAAGAACTTCTTTGAGCACTTCCTTCTCAATTTTTCTAAATGAAGTTTTCAGTTTTTTTTTGGTCTCGTTTTTTAAAAAAAGTTTATAGTTTTCTTTAAGAATCAGTTCTTCATGGCTTAAGGGAATATAATTGATAATTTTTATAAGAAACGATATATTTGAATTTTTCTTAATCAAATCGAGAAGAGGGCTATAAAATTTAAATACACGCATTTTTAAAACATGTTTTGTTCTTAGGATTAGATAGATGGAGGTATGGTTCGTAATCATAGCCAGGTAATATTTAAAAACAAAAATCTATGCGATTGAAGAAAAAAGGGGTTGAGAAATGAGATTTTTAATCATTTAGTTATTTATTCATAGGGGTTTCTGTAAAAATCTATTCCATATAGGAAAACCAACTACTAGGGTTCCTGCAAACATAAAATAATGAAACAGTTCGTACAAGAAACTAGGCGGCGAAAAAAAAATATAAAACGATGTGCCCAGTAAAAAACATATAACTGAAAGAAACATACTGAGCTTCTCAGCTTCATCAAGTTGCTTCCAAAACGGTTTGTATGTTGCTAATACACACGCGTGAAACGTGTAAACTATAGCGTGTATATATTTGTAATAAGAGGTAGACAGTTCAATTTTATATAAAAAGAATTCTTTAAACGATGCAAAAAAGCATAAGATCCAAAAAGACGAAATATAAATTTTAAAATGTTTTGGTTTGTGCGTTTTTGATGAAAATATAGCATATAGAAGACATGTCTGAGTTAGTGCAATAAACATATAAATAAAAAGATGAAATATAAACTGGATGGTTAGCCGATAACCGTAATTTATGATCTGGGTTCTACCAGAATCCATAATGACTGGAATTATGTATTTGGGAACACAGAAGCCATTAAAAAACAGCATAAATATAAATAAGGAGAGCTTACTTACTATAAATGATAAAAGGGGGTATATTGACGCTCTCCTTGCTTGAACCCATTTAAATATTAAAAAAAGAAATTCTAATAAAACTAAAACGACCATAACAATAAACACTTTCTTTCTATGAACGCTTGGATGTAGTTTATTTATAATATCAATTTCTTTTTGAGAACCATGTTGATCGGGATTATTTATGAAAAATTTGAAGCCTTTACTTTCTAGCAGTTTATATATTATAGAAGGGTCTGGTGGAGTACTAAACCCAAGACCTATGGAATCTAAAATTAGGGCATGTCGTCGGAATAGCATGGGTGTTTTAAAAATATATTCTTAACAAAACAATCTATTAATTAAACAGAAAAAAAATTTATTTATCTATTGTAGGATTGAATAGACACAAACATTGCTTTTAACACACCTATGAAAACTGTTTTTTTGATATTTTCGCTTTTATGCTGAGTTATAAAACACATAAGTTAAACTAAAGTTTTTTTTGTGTAATAGTTACTCCTTTTATTTTGGTTTACTTTTCTTTATAAAAATTCATTGCTAACTTCCAGTTTTTTTTCGTCTATATAGTTGCTTCTTGGTAAATTTGTTCGGTTCCTGTTTTAATATATAGTTAGTTCTCATTCAATATGGTTATTTTCCCATTAAAAATGACTTTTTAAACGTATATTTTCTCCATTAAAAATAGATTAACGTCTGTCTTTTGCTTTGAAACAAAAGATGAACATCTTTCAACAAGGTATTATTGATTGTGATATACACCAACTGCCTTTTCTGTTATAACCTGTATATTTTCTTTTTGATGAACGGGTTTTACATTTTAAAAACCTTTTTGAACAAAAAAACAACAAAATAATCGTGAAAACAAACATACTGCTTAAAAATATAATCATGTAGACACGTAGCCATGTAAGAGAAACTTTGAAAATAAAACAAATTTGCTCCACGGTCCAACATATACTTCGGTTTGGTTCATTTTTCTTGAAAAAAATTTTATCAATTAACGGCTTTTATGATTAAAAAGCCGAAAATGTTTTAACTTCTTTTAATTATATTAGTGTTGAAAAACTAATCTTTTGCTCTTCGTGTTTGTTTTGTTATCAGTTTAATCCCTTATTATTGATAGTTTCTTGTTTTTCAATTATAGTTGTAGAAAAAGATAGTGGTTTTTTGGAAGTGAAGAGTATTTTGTTTTAATTGTTTTTATAAAACGATTTAGGGTAAATTACAAGACCGGTAAACTTTCTATTTTATTTATTGTATATTTATAATGAATAAAAAAAAGGTTTTTTTCAAATCTAACTAAGTTTAGGTTCAATACGTTTTTCATTATTTATTTCACCATTATGATAAATGTGTTTCTATAAAGAGCGTATATTAACCCTGGTGTAATATGATTCATATATATACTCAATAAACATATAAAAAAACTCAATCACACACAAGCTGGCATCGTTTAGTCTTTAAATATATAGTGTCTTAAAGATGCATTATCATTTCTTTTCGTCTGAAGGACAGTCTGCGACATATATACACTATTACATCACGTTTCGTTAAAACATTTATTTAATATTAATTGAATATAAGTATACATTTTCATAGATATGCGCTTTTTTCACCAATTTTTTTTTAAAAAATTTTTGATTTCTAAAAAATCTTGTTTTTTTAAAATGACACAATTATATTGATGCAACTCTAATCTTTCAGATATAATATGATTGGTAAATAAAAAAAACTGTGAAATATACACTTATCTTTTTTCTTGTTTTCCCTAAAAACACCTAAAAAATATTATTGATAAAATTTAAACGCCGTATATGTTACAATAAGCCACAATGGAAAGTTATAAGAGTCTATAAACTTCGTAATTTTAATCACTAGTTTTTTCCTACTGGTTGCAATATAACTTTTTAGTATGTAACCTTACTGGATCGATTAGAATATTTGTCTTTTTTTGGCCTTTCTTGTGTATTATATATATATAAGCAATAAATTCACTTTTTTAGGAAAACAAAAACCTAAATAAATGTCAGATTATATTTTAATTTGACCTAAATATATTTTGTATATCGCCCTCTGAAACAATTAAAAAAGTGTTTATTTTGTCTGTCAGGTTATGGTTATACACGCCATTATATATTAATAGCTTTTATTATAAATGATTTTGTCTTATATTGAATTGATATTATAGTTTAGTTACGTAGATTTATTTGGACTAGTAAAAATTATTAATACAACCGGCGCTTATTTGTTTTTTTCCCATAACTAACTGTCTTTTTAGTGTGTGTTTTTTTGATGTTTCTTAATAAAAAACAATTTCTTTTTGTATGACACCTTGTTGTGTAGATTTTCATATTTTTTCATTTATTTTTTATTTTCTTGTTAGCAGACTGATCAGTATGGCTTTATATAATAAAGAATTTTTGAACCTTGTCCGAAAAGACGACAGATTTCAAACTCAACCGTTGAGAAAAAAATTGACTAAATTAAAGCGCTTTTGTATATTATTGATACTTACACCTAACAGACCACATAGAATCTAGAAAGAGTAAAATATAAGTGTCATTCATTCTAGAAATACCGGCAATTTTACCGTATAATTATATGCTCCTTGTTGAATTAAATAATATAAAGAGCAAATACTAAATAAATTTCAATATGTCAAGAGTGCTTATTCCTCTTTTAACTAAAATAGACAACCTTTTCACCTCCTCACCATCTAAAAAAAATTTGTTATTTTTAATTACGAACTTCTTAGAGTGAATTTCGCCATGTTCAGTCCTCAATATTTTAGTATTTAATGGTAAATGGTTAAATATATTTATAGCCGTGTTTTCATCATAATCTCTTTCCTTGATGATCTCATGTATGTTTCTTTCTTCTGTAAATATAGAAAGGCCAGTTTTCTTTTTATTGTTCATGTCACTGAAACCTTGTCCTTTAATTTTATCATTAATGTTAGGAATTACAGTATACAAACAAGTACAACAGTAAAGATTTCCGTTTAAATATTTAAGAGCCCTTTTTTCACACTTATTTTCATAAACTAAGGACTTTAAAAGGCCATAAAACAGTAAGTAATCTTTATTAAAAAAAGCAAATTCAAAATATTTAATCGTGTATAAATATGTTAAATTGTGAGCTTCATTAACGAACTGTATTTTTATATTTTTTCTGCTTTCGTCGTTTATAGAAGACAGGACCGAAGCTGATTTATCAACCGAAGAAGGCGCCCTGCTTTTTATATTATGTTTATTAGAATCATATTTGTCTTCTACAATAAAACTTGGGATGTCAATAACAAATGATGAAGAGGAAATTGTGATTGTATCTTTGTAACTAAAGATTGAGAGGTTTAACAAAGAAGCTATTTTATTTAATATAGCTGGCGTGTCATTTAAATGTTTATAGTTTATGAGAATGTCTTTAAGTATTTTGGATTTGTCTGCCATGTGGTTATATTTGAGTATATTTTATTACTGTTTTATAATATAGAAAGCCTTTATTTTTATATCAAAAACAACTATTCAAAAATCTAAAATAAATTAACAAAAGCTGTACCATCATATAAGAGATCAAAGGGGAGTATAATTTGTAACGATTTAAATGTTTGTACTTGAAAAATACCGGTACTTGATATTAATAATGTTTTGTTAGTTGATCAATCGGTGTGGCGAGCCGATCTTGAAAAAACGACTCGTTGAATGCATGGCTTATATGTTTATTTTTTTTTCAATAAATTAATATATTTTTATTTTTTAAAACACGTAATTTAAAAAATCTACTAAATTAAAAGTTTTTACGGCTTTAACATCGAGATTTTATTTTATTGAAAATGTTGTATACGATTGTTGATGAACAGTTTTAGAAAAAAAACCAACATCTTCTTTCAATAAAGACTCTTCGTTCTTTTGTTCTGGTTATATACGCCCAATATGTTCTGGATATTTTTGTTTATTTTATATGAAAGTTTGGATTTTGTCGCGCCACATACACAAGAGCTTTATAAGTTGAGTTAGACCTAAGCAGGGTTTGCGTTTAAGGCACTTAAAAATCAAAAACCCAACACCCCGCGTCTTTGACGAACAGTTTAACATACATGTTATCAAATATATGTGTATAAAACACATAGATTTTTGACATATTTCGCGTTTTTTTTATCGAACCTTGTTTTGTTTATATGATTTAAGGACCAATAATAGGTTTGTTGGAATGAAAGGTTTTTTATTCTATAATCAAGATATTAACCTTCTGATAACATCTTTTTCAGATTCAATCAAACGCTCACCAAAAGAAATATAATCAAAAATTACAAAAGTACGGACTCCCCTTAACGTTTTTAACTCTAAAAACAAATATAAGCATAACAATAGTTTATTTTTCAATAAAGACAAGAAAACTTGATTTTTATTACCTTACGTAAAACAGTTATTCATTATGTCTGCTTTATTTTATGATATTAAATAGACAATATCACACGAAAATCGATTTTTATCTCAAGCGTCAAAAATTCGTCGCTTTATGTTTTATAACATAATCCGTTTTTCACAAACTTTCTATTTGAAAAGATTTCGATTTGGTTGTAAGTAATTATATTTGCAGACAACCATACTCTCTGTGTATATGTTAGTTTTTTACACTTTTATTCTGATCGGCTTTCATAAATTACGCTTTAATCAATATGATAAGCATTAAAAGATTGTAGTCGCATCAAAATGTTTTTAAAATTTTATAATTTTGTCGGAAAAAAGCCTCAAATCTAAAAAAAATTTTGTGGTCGTCAATTTCTATTTCTGTTGTTTCTTAGGTTTGAAGAAAGAAGATAATATTGACAGACAAGTAAATCAATATATAAAATTAAAGTGTGTTTCTGCATTATATATTTTTTAGTTTCAGAAAGCGTCCCACATACACCTATAATCGAAAACAAATAAACGTATAATATTATACTGTAATTAGAAAGCCAGCATTGTTCTTCTGAAACTGTTTAAGTAACACAATAAAATAATTATAACTAACAAAATTTATGCTTTCTGTATATGAGCATAATTGTGAAACACTATAAAACAAACGAACTCATTCATATAATGTACTTAAAATTGGGGTAATAAAAAAAGACAAAAAGATCACAATTTAAAGAAGTAAAGTTTCTTTATAACACAACAAGAAGAATAAGTAAAAACTCCGCTTATAATTTCAAATTCCAGAGTTATAAAAGAATATAAGTTAATTTATACAAAATTTGAATTATATAATAGTTCAATATAAAATATAGGCAAAAATCGCTTATAGCCCCCCCTTCCCCTTTTTTTTGTTAAAAAGTAAAAAGTTTATATGAATTAAGTTTATTTCATCATGGTTAGATCGAAAACAGTGACGCGAATTTCGAAAAAACATCTTTTTCCGTACGTTTGAATTTATACTCTAAAATAAGAACTCCAAGGTTCTTTTTTATATTACTTCCAAACCCTTTAACATATTTTTTTAGGTGTTTCCACATGCATTCTATGTTTTAGGTATAGATAGAAGGGTTTTTGGGATCCAAAAAATACTTTTTATGACATATAGTTTTGTGACTTTCAAAACCTTGATTTAACCCCCAATAACCACGCCATTCATCAGTAATGATGTGTGGTTGTGGATTTATATGTCTATCCAATATTGTTCGTAGGGTTCTCTTATCCCTTTTCTTCGTTAATTCGAAGAAAAAAGATTTGTGTACCCACAAACACTCCTACACACCACAAAGTAGAAACACGACGTCCCCGTTCAAACTTGCGTTTTGTAACTGCAGTTTCGTCTATTTCAATTATACATTTGGGCCCACCAATTTTTTCAAATTTAAGGTTTATTATTTTTTTTCTTATTTCGATTAAAACCGAATTAATGGCCTTATTTATAATCAACACCAAATCTTGTTTTAATGTCTTTAATTCGAGAATTTAAAGACCATTCATAAATAATCAAAAAGATTATTTTCAAAGGAATTTTTATATTAAAAAAAACAGAATCTTTTCTAACAAAAACTTCTCTATTAT